>VZUI01060068.1:0-130918 GCA_013401135.1 Cettia cetti | reverse complement strand
CTCTCCTCTCCTCTCCTCTCCTCTCCTCTCCTCTCCTCTCCTCTCCTCTCCTCTCCTCTCCTCTCCTTTTTCTTTCCTAGCTATTTGCTCCTTCAATTTGTATGCACACTGGGATGTGATGGGACTCTGATTAGGCTCTGCTGTAATAAAAGTAGCAGATTGATTAAAATTTTTTTTCTTTTGTTTTACTTGAGGAACCTTGCATTGTTTAGGATGGTGGAAAAAAGTTTAAGTCCTTGAGCCTAAGATCTATCACCCAGAAGGCAAGTCAACAAAGTTCTCCCTGCTTCCCTTTTGAAGCCAGTCCTATGGTTCAGGGAGGCCCAATTCTCAGTTTTACTGAAACTGCAGTCCAAGAAGACAAAGTGAAAACCATTCATAGTTTAGCTTAAAGAAAAACTGGTCTGTAAATGCAAGATAGGTCCATACAACTCCATACTCTTCTGCTAAGCTGGGAGAGACAAAGGTTGGCTTTGCACTACCTGCACTAAATACCAGCTACTGGGCAAGCAAATAAAAACCCACTCGGGAAGGGTGCTTCTTCACCAGCCAGCAAGGAGGCTGACATTGCCTGCCTTACCAGAGCTGCCAGTGAGCAGAAGTCGGACTTTGGCAGCACATCTTCCTGGCTGGGCTGCATGCAGTCGGATGTTCAGCTTCCCAGATATCTTGAGTGCACTGATGCTTTGTGCCAACGGCATATCTTGTCCTTTGTAAAGACAAAAGACCTCCAGGCTATCTTTTAGCATTTCAAAGAGCACAGGATTACTCTGCAATTCTATGGTTTGGGTGAGAAATCTCAGCACAGGGTGGATTCCTTTTGCCGGCAGAGATAAAAAGCTGTGTCTCCCACCTGCAATCCACCGGAGCCCTGCTGCAAACAGCTGCCTCTGCCCTGCCCTTCCCCTGGTCCAGCAAGGCTGGCTGCAGCTTGAGATTGGGTCCTGTTTTCTGGTTCTCCAGCCGGCCTGGGAAGAACCTGGCACAACACAGTTGTCAGCCAGATTGGCCCTGACAAGTATCGTATGCTTTCCTGCACCCGTTAGCCGCCTGCTTCTCTCCCCAGCCTGGCTGTCACTCAGCCGGAGGAGCAGGTGCATCAGCATCTCTGTATAACTGCCTAAGAGGCAATAAATAGCCAGATTTGCCAGGTGTAATTGCCATTCAGCAAAGCCATGGGTAGACAGCCTTGTCTTTACACTGCTGAAGATAGGCTTTGCCCCTCTCTCCTTCTCATGGCCTGTCCCCAATGTGTCATACTGTGGTTATTGAGAACTTCTTTTAAATAATTTCCCTGCGGTTGGAAGATGCCCCAGTGCTCACATTACTCACACTTGTCAAAACCGAGCAAAGATAGTAAAACATCCCTCTGGTGTCCTGAGGCTTTGGGCTGTCTTTCCACATGCTGTACTTGGCTTAAAGTACCCTCTGACTCTCGGTTTCAGGATGTAGAGGATGTTTGCATGCCTGAGGGAGGAATACTGTCCAGACAGGACTCCTGAGCCCTATTCTTGCTCCTCTGAGCTGTGAGGGACTTGTAGGAAAATTACCTTTTTCAGTAAAACACAGTCTTGCATCCATTAACACCAGGCTGTGATCCTGACTTTACATTATTGACCTAGTTTACCCTGGAACTTGTTTGGAATCTATTCTCTGGGATAACTTTCTGCTTCTTGAATTTATCAAAGTACATGCATTAAGATATTTGGAGCCTCAGTTTGTATACATGAAAGCCAAAGGCAATTGTTGAGTGCCTGTGTTGAATTAGGTGCTTAAATAATTTAAGGACATCTAAGATATAAGCTTGTTCAGATTAAAACATGTTCTTAAACTGCATAATTACAGCATCTGGTCCAATATAGCCCTGATTACAAGCAGCCTTGCAAGAGAAGGCATAGGTAGCACCCTTGATATTGTCTGCCAATCATGCTGTGTAATTAATAAATGCACTTCCTCCCACAAAGCTATAAAGCAGCTGTTTCCACTGAGTCTGATCCTGAATCGGGATATGCAATTTAAGGGCAAAGTGCTATTATTGCTAAACATTAGTGTAGAGATTACCTTTCCAAAAAGTAATCTCACCTCTGCCCCCAGTATGGAATCTCAGTAAAGTACTGCACACTGCTCATCAAACCAGGCAGGTCCATAGTGAGGTGGTTTGTTTACCCTGGTGCCCTTGCTCCCTTGCTGTTTTTATTTTGGAATAACTCTCTTACTGCTCAGCCTTATCTTGGGTGACATCTGAGTTTCATTTAATGCACTGTTGAAGCACAGATTCAGTCTGACTCCTTTAGCTCATCCAGGCACCTTTTCCAGAGTAACAATACCTCCTTTGGGAGTGCAAATCGGGTCCCCACAGCGACTGGAGCATGGGAGTCCTGTGTGACAGTCCAGCTCTGCTCTGAGTCAAACATCCTGTTCATCTGGAGAGGAGGATGTCACTCAAATGGGAAATGCCTCAGCATGGAACCAGTGCTAAGGCACCATGGTTCAAACTCTTTGGGTGCCAACTGGTGCAAGAAATTAATACTTCACTACTCCCTGTGTTCCTCGTGATGAGACATAATCCATATGAGACAAAGTCCACAGGGAGTCTGCCAATTTTCCCCCATCAGGACAGTGACATTTACAGCTCTAGCAATTTCAGTGGATGCTGCTGCTTCACTGTCTCATAATGACAGTCCTTTGGCTCTGCCATCCTGTCATAGTACTGAGAAAAAGGCTTGGGATATTTTACCAATACATGAGCTGGACTGACCAGCTGCTTTCTGCCATGATCCTGGGGAAAGCACTGGTAAAATCTGAAGTAACACTATTATTCATGGCAGTTTTGTTATAAGTCATGGTAACTTTTGCTGTAATGTAAAGCATCATTTTCACTAAATTAGATATTAGAGATTGTAGAGCTCAGTACTCACAGCTATTAACAGTCAGCAGGGTATCCCTGAGCTGGGCAAACATCCCTGCTACTGGCTGCCATCAGAGGATGCTGTAACACCCTGGAGAGAGCTTTGGCTCAGGTGATGATGTTGGCACATACACTGTAGACACCCAGGTTAATACAGCAGGAGGCTGACACGTGGCTGGCCTTGGGCTGAAACACTGCTGGTGTTGGGTTCCTTATGAGAGGTGAAACTGGCAGGGTGTCTGTGGGCCTGGGTTGTGCTGAGCCCTGGGCAGCACCTCGGGTCACTGACAGGGTGGCTGGGGTAGGAGAGGTCCTTTGGCAGGGCTGCTGTGAGCTGCTGCCTGCGGGCACACTCACTTCCCTTGCATTACTCCAGTGTGTGCACCATGATGGGGTCGAAAGCTGATGTTTCTGGTTTTTCCAAGGAAAACTGTGTTTTCGTTTCCCCAAGGTGTATGCTTTCCTATAGCAAGATGCTAAAGTGCTGTAGATAAAGCAGACGGGTCATGTTTTTTCCACTCATTTGCAGATACTCCAGCAATCATCTCCACTCTATCAGTCCACAGCACTGGAAGATGCCAAGCATGGAACACTAAGCCCCAAGATCACCTTCATTGTTTAGGACATGAATGAGGAGAAAAAAATCAAGTTAGGAAGAAAATGAGGCTAAGAGTTTCTTCTGAATGCATCTAGATGAATCCACCAGCAAGGAAGAGAACATAGGAATGGGGTGTGTCATGTAGGTCACTGGAGTGGTGCTCCTGGGACATTCCCTGTTGATTTCAGCAAGCTCCAGGTGTTACTCTGTGGCATAAAATTTCATTCCCTTTCCTGCTTCTCTGGTAGTAATTTTTTCCCCAACACATTGCACAGCCTCCTTGTGTGTTACCTCAACCCTGTCTTTCTCCTACTTACGTATCTTCATAAATGTTCTGCTTCTGTAGTGGTAAGGACAGTATGATTCAGATAGAAACAGGAGGAGGATAAGGACAAGGGTTGTTTTTAACAAATATTCCCTGGAAATTTTTCCTAGGAACATCTGTGTATAAGTGCCTGGGTACAGTATGCCAAGGAGGCAACTGCGGGGAAGAAGATAGAGAAAAAAGACAGAATGAGCAGTCCATAATTTTTTGCCATTCTTAGTTCTAAATTAGCTGTGGAGAGGTGAGTTTGGCCTTTCACTGTGCTCTTGGTACTTTGTTCCACTTCTGCTGCTGAAACAGTGTATTTCAGTAATCAACCAATGTGGTTTCTAGGCACTGCCACAGAAGAAGTGGTAATAACAGAAAGAGTGAAACTTCAGATCTGTTGGACTTCAAATTGTTAGTGCCAACCGCTAAAAGAAAAAAAAAATAGCCTGATGCAGACAGGATTTGTTTGGGTGGGTAATCCACTTGTGGCACACTCCTGATGGCTGACTTGTTACAGCTGTGTACCTTCAGCTAAGAAGCTGTAAATTATTTACCAAGGCAGCAAATTAATGGAAGCAGCAGCACCTTAGTGCTCGGCGAGTCATCCATAAAACATGCTTCCTTGTGTGAGGGCATGGTGTGCTGGTGGAAAGCAGACTGAGGAGGGAAGGACTGTGAGATGAGGAGCTTGGGGTGGCAGAGGTAAGAATCTTCAAGAGAGATGAGTAAGGGGAGGAGTAATTCCAGGTCAGGCTTCCCAGGTGCCCTCTGAGTTAACGTGATGGTAGGCAAAGAGAGAAAGTATAAGAAAAGAAGCAGTTTTTAATACTTGGCAGGAATTATTAGAGGTGACAGAGAGAATGGCTTATTTTATTGCTCCCTCCCAGATATGTTTCTATGTGTATGGAATATGACTGTAAAAGTTTTTGCCCTTTTGAAAAAGCAGCAGGAACATAAAGTAGCTGTGGCCCTGGAGTGAAATGTGCTTCCAGTTCCACAGCTCTGTGTTGTGTTTGCCTCTCCCTGACGATTCTGGTTTCAAGTGTGCTGAGCTCTTAAGCACCTCTGCTCTAAAGGCAGTTCCCAGCTGTGCTTAAAAATCCCTGAAGATCTTGCAAGGCCCCTAGTGAAATTCCCCTCAAGGTCAGTGACATGAAGATATCAGCCGTTTTTGGATTGATGAAGCCCTTAGGTGCTGCTGACTTTTTAAAATCCTGGGGCCTGGAAGAAGTCGCTTCATCCTTGGCTGAGTTTGGGGACAGAACTTATCAGTTCCTCTATTGATGTAAGAAGTGAAATATCCTTTTGTTTGGATAAGGTTTGTCATGGTCCTCAGGCTTTAATGAAAAATTATTTTAATGGAAAGTCTTTACACACAAATCTGTCTTGGTGCTGGGTGGGTGTTGGAGGAAAAAAAAATGGAAACCACTTTGAAAGGAAGCAAAACATTTCTGTCAGATAACTAGCAGGCTGTGGACAAGCATGAAAATCTGGTTTAACAGTGCAGGGATAGCAATTTATCTGTGCCATTAATGGTTTACATTGTAGCTAGAGCAATATTGCCCTAGAACATATCATCCTAACCCTTTGTTCAGGGGTTCCTATAGCAAGGAGCTAAACCCCCTCAGCAGGTTGTCAATGCTTAAGAGGGTGAATTTGTTCTGTGGTCTCCAAGTGCAGGTTCCAGTCACTGATTGGGGCACCTGGGCCCCTTCCACCCTCACCATAATCTGTGATTAAAATAATTTCCAAGCTGTCCACAAGACAGTAGTTGTGATAGGCAGTTCTCTGCAGTGTGTACGACTTTGTGATAGCAATCTAAAGAGGTTTTTAAGTGTATGGAAGTTTCCCACAAATGTGACAAGCTGGAAAAATATTTCACAGACAGGAGAAAAAATAGGCAAACCCTCCAATAGCATAAGGAATATGGAAGAAACTTATACCAAACTTTGCATATCCACAGCATTTTAGAGGTATTATTTTCTGCTAGCCAACTCTGAAAATCAATGCAGTTTAGGCAGATTTTGGGAACCCTATTGTTGTGTGATTTTTTTTTTGTTGTTGTTTGTTTGTTTTTCCCATTAAAGCAAGCTTGTGCAGGAATACTTGAGCATTAAGCAGTTAATTAAATCTGACTGTCCTCCCAAATAGCATTAGAAGGATGACACTTCAGAATCCTAGTATGCAGCTGAGTTTTTTTGTGTGCAGTTAATTCCCCTTGCCCTGCTCTCCCATGATTTTCAACAAGTTCTCTCAGGGTTATAATGAGGCTGATGATTGCTGGTGCCCTTGCCCATTTAATAAATTAATGGTAATAACAAATGTCTATGCATCCTTCATTAGGTGATATGGAAATAGCTTTACTCTGAAGCTGGGATTACTGGAGTTTGACAGCTTTGCTGGATGGGTGGACAGGGGGGTTAGTTACTCTGTTTATTATGTGCGCAGAACAGAATTTTTCCTCTTACCTCCTAGAGCTCTCAACCTTGTGGATATTCACTGCTAATTTTCCCCAGCAACATAGTAAAAAGAAAAAGGTAAAATTCCAAGGAAATAAAAGTGGTTTCTGCACTGGAAGAGTGTGAGATAATATGTTTGGATTCACCCTCCCAGAATCAAAAGAAACACAGAATCCTGTTCACCAAGGTTTGCCTCCTTGTTTGAGGAACGCATTTTTTTTAATCTCTGCTACAAGCATTTGGTGGGGTGATGGCTGGAGACTTATTTATCTGGCAACTGTCCAAGAAAAATCTCAGAGGATCTGTAAGACCTTCATTATTCAAGTGCAGAAGGAAGGTACATCTTGACTCCTGAAAGAGATCAGAGGAAAAACAAGGGAAGAGCAATTTTGAGTTCTCTTTTACTGATAATTTTCCACCAAGGTCTTCTGGGTAGTTCAGTACATTTGGTGCACTTAGAGTTACAAGGAACAGACTTCAGCTGTCTTTCTCTATAGTTTCGAGTATCCCAAATTTCTGCAACTGAAGGTACTGTGTTCAGCTGAATACAGTGCTCAGCATGACAGCTTGAGCAAAGCAGGTGCAACCATGATTTGTGATTGCTAGGTGTTTTCCCCCAAGCCTCCTTGGTCAAAACTCACCCTAAAAAAATAAGAGGGCTGAGAATTCAATCATTCCTGTTTACTCCTCTGTAGTAATGCCTTTTTCTTCCTATAATTTTTGTGCAGTGAACTTACCTATACTCAGAGCCCATTGTATTCTGTCTTCAGACCTGAGTCCAAGTTACCTCCTGGAGACAGTCCAACATTTGAGCTGACACAGAGGTAGAGGTAGTATATGGATCTTCTCCACAAGTTTTTCCTTTGCTCTTAAAGAAATATTAAAGTATTAGAGAAATACTCTCTAAGTATTTGATGTCACTAGGATTATTCCAGACTTCAACCGTCAGGACTAGGAGCTAACATTGGCATTGGGTTATACTCAAAATTGGTGCTTTTTGACTGCAGAAGTGCAAAGCTACCAGAGTCTGTAAAAGTTCACTGACTGAAAAATACCTTGATGCTCTCCATACTTGAGTTTCACCTTTTTCTGACGTTCTACTTGAGCTCTCCATCCTGTAGTAAACCTTGTGTCTGGGATCACCTGACCAACAGCATAACATCTGTAGGCAAATGCTCTAGTCAGGCTGCGTCAAACAGGTTTGAAGTCCCTCATGGCTGTTGCATTATCCATCCTCCACTAACTGATATTTGGCAGTAACTTGTGGCAGTCAATCCAACGAGACCCCTCTCATTGCTACTCTTCACACTGCAGCAGAGAGGAGTGTGAGATAAATGTGGCACCAAAGCTCAACCATTGTAATTAATGTCAAATTAATTGGTATGCTGTGGTCCTCTTTGCTTAATGTTTGGTGACATGTAAACTGTCTTTTCACCCCTTCTTTATTTTGGAGATAAAGTGTACAGAGGGGACTTCTGAAATATTATGAGAAGGGCAGAGAGGGGATAATTGAGTTGCATTGCTCTCTTTCTCCTGGTATAGACGTACTCGGCCTCTTTGCCCTTTTGTAATCTTAGTCGTTGTCCAGTTTGGGTCTTCTGTTGTACTTTTATGAGCCAGGAGAATTATAGTTTGGTTTATAGACCATTATTTCTGATGGTTCCTTCCATTTTCAAGGCAATATATGTCCTCTATAAATGCAGGTGCTGACCAAATCTCCAAGCTGATCCTTTGCTAATAGGAAGCAAAGTTTTAAGAAATTATGAAACCAATCCAATTATTTCTTGTCCTGGTCCTTATTGTAATAAATTAGTCATGAAATGCAGAGAAGTGATGGAAGGAAAGTAAAAGTGTTCTGCCTTAAAGAATATCCTTATTTCCTAGTCTCCAGAAAGCTGAGATCTAGTCAGGGGGATAAAGTAGAAGCAGAATTTTCATGCTGTTCCTTTTATATCCTTTCCTCACCAGTCTGCTTTCAATCCCACAAACCTTCAGCAATGTCTTTGTTAAGACCTGGTTAGCAAACACATGGGAAGGCAGAGCTGGCCCAGCTGCAACATTGATGGGCCTCACACAGACAAATGTGTCATTTCTCCTGCCTAGCAGAGAAATTAAAATGATCCTTTCCCCCTGCTCTCAATTTTATGGTGTGCTGCTCCATCATAAAAAAATCAATTAAATTGCATCTGATGGAGGCTGGCCCAGAGAGTTGTCTCTATTTGTGTCACCCCAGGCAGGTACTGTCAGCAGTGCCAGAATGCAGGAGGGCCATGGAGCACAGCCAGCTCACAAATGGAATATTCTACTACAGGAACCCCGCTTACTGCATGGCAGCAGCTCTGCTTTCCCCAGTGACCCCTTATGGCTGGGCTCTGCTTTATCCTAATTAGGCCAGATGAGGGATTGTCTGGCTTTATTATCTCCAAAAATAAGTGACCATAACCTTGTGGCTGCTATTCTGCTCAGAGGACAGAAATAGTATCAACATTGGCAGCTAAAACCGAGGGAGCACCAAGTGACCTGTGGATTTTAACATTCAGTTGCTCAGGCTTCGAAATTTGAGGTAGATAGGAGTGTAGCTTTTTTTAAATCTGCTTTCTCATGGTGTCAGTGGTATGAATGAAATTCTTGTACTCTTTGATTTTTCTAGTAGCTTCCTGATACTGTTTTCCTTCTTCTTATATGCCTATATTGTTGCTTAGAGAATATAAAATTAAAGTGGCTGTGTAGTGTGTTTTAAACAAACTACCTTGGGAGTAATTTCCTTCTATTAAAAATGTTTTCAGCGTTTCTAAAATGAAGTTTTTGTAGGGATACTTCATTGCCCTATTGCATTTTTCTCCAGGGATTATTGCAGTTCCTGGAAATCTTTGAAATCTGGGCTGGGCTATTACATAAATAAAAGAGACATGTTAGTAAGAAGATAACATATGAAACATAAAATATGGTCTTTCCTCCTGCTGCATTACCTATGGCGCTGTCTTTATCCCAACCCAGGACTGTTCTCACTTTTACTGTTTTGATTCTCTCCCCCATCCCACTGGGGGAGAGAAATGGTGTCTGTGTGGAGCTGAGTTCCCTGCAATGCAGCACAATATAGAAACAGGTTCTGAGCGAACATATTATCCTCATGCACCTGCTGTGAAGTCGTTGACCTATTGCTGTGGTTTTTTTTTTTTTTTGTTTTTTGTTTTTTTTTTTTTTTTCCTGCTGTTGTAAAGTCTTCTCTTTAGTTTATGCCCCCAAAAAACATTTAGTAGAGCACTTTGGTCAGACAGGTTTTTAAATTGGATGGAGTCCGTCATTATTGCAGAAGTGATTAAGGCCTCTTTTACAGCAACATTTGTTTGCTTGCCATCAATCTTTTAAGGTTTTAGAAGCCATAGATTGTCAAGGATACATGTTTACAACATGTGTACTGTACTTAAAGATGAATGTTAGAAGCCCAGCTTTTCAATACAGGCATTTTCTGAACCTAACTCAGGGGAGATGATGGTTAGTTCAAGTGTTAATTGATCTCCAGAACCATTCTTCAAGTATGTTCTGTGCTGCTGTTACGGCCTCTTGCATCTTCCCTAAGATTGCTGGTCAACAAACAAACCCATCCAGGCTTTATCTAAAGAAGTTTTTAATGTCACCCTTGACATCTATCTCTAGGAACACTACCATTATAGATCCATATTTCATTTGCTTCTGTAAGCTTGAGGCTGAGTCTTCTAAAACTTTTACTTCCTTTTCATTTTGGGGATAGATGTGTTATCTGGTGTGTCACTTATCTGACACAAGGACATAAGAAAAATCCTAGTCTTGAATTTTTTCTCTAATGGATATTTTATTATTTAGCCTGAATCTTACTCTTGTGAACCACTCCTGTCTCTTTTTGACAAGGCAGGACAGTGTTTCTGAATTGCCTTCACTTTGATTTAAAAAGTAGTTAATCACACTAAGAAAACACTCTGATCATTTTTTTAAGAATTGTTAATTAATGCTAATAAATAATCTGCTATTGAGTGTCTAATCTTTCTAGGGTGAGGGTTTTTTTTCTTGCTGCCTTCCATCTTGGGGGCATGAATATTAAAACCAGTTTAAATGGGTAATATGGAGAGGTAGGTAAGGATTTACTAAATAAGCACCTCTTTCAGCAGTCTGCTTTTCTGTGTCTTCATATATTTTGAGTCTCAAGTTAAGAATACCCATAATGCAAATGTAAAACTGGCATAAGAATAAATAAAGGACTGTTTTTTAAGTTTAATAATACAGTTGATATTTGTGGGAACACAACAAACAGGTCAGCAAAGTGAAAAAATGAAAAGCTGCAGAAGTAGGAGCAGAAACTTGAAGAGAAATGGATAGGATGGCCCTGTACTCTGCTGTGGAGCTGGTATCTTGTGGAGCTACAGGCTGGGGAAACTGTGCAGGGGAAATTATGCACCCCAGTCCCCAAGGTGCACACTGACCTGGCTGCTTTGAAGCTTGTGCTTTTGAGGTGACACTTCTTATTACCAGAACTTTTGCATATCTGAAGATGAAGGAAGGCAAAGGACTTGCAGCCAACCCCAAACACAGAGATCAGAAGGTATGGTGACAACAGTATTAGCTCTGCTGCTGCTTCTTAGCGTATTTTCCCCCCCTCATTAGGAGGGAGAATATAGAGAACACATCTATGGTAAACAGAAATAAATCAGAACGGCATCTTATAGGTTGATTTTCAGCTACTGCAAAAAATACTCTTGTCATTTTGAGTGGTTGCAGAAAAACTGACACCTCAAGATACATCTTTTTTCCTTAATACTAGTCTCAAGCAGTTTGAGTAAACATTGATTGTAAATTAAAAAAAACCCTTCACATACTGTTTTAAATATTGATCCTACATTTTCCAGGGGGGAGGTAAAAAAAGACTTGTAGCACAGGTTTAAAACATTCTTATTGGTTTTCCTTCCAACTTAGCTAGTAACAAAATCCATATTTATATACCATGAATCCCTATTTATATACCAAGGAAGAAATACTCTAGCCTCTGTATTACACTGATTGTAGTTTAACAAAAGTTAAATTTTTTGCAGCAGTTGCTTTGAGCTTTCCATTTTAAGTGCCAGGGAAAAAAGGGAAGTTAGTGAGACTATGGGTTGGAAAATTCACTGTGGAATCAAGCTGCTGACAAGAGAAGTGACATTTTTACTGATAGTAGTAGTAGCAGCATCAAAAGAATATCCCAGATCCAAGCTAACAGGATTCCTCTGTGACAGCCACCAGATATACACACATGGTGGGAGAAATTTCCTTCCCAAGTGAATTTTCAGTAACAATAGCTAAGATGAACAGTGTAAACTTTTCCAGCCTCATTTTTAGACACGAACCAAGGCGGCGAATTGATGGACAAAGGGCTTTCCCGGTTCATGGGGATTCTACAGTTTTGGGATTTTGTTGTGCCTCCTGCTCATTTGTTTCAACCATAAGAGATCCTTTTCTCACCTGGAAATGGTAGAGCTGGATGTAATTCTGCAGAGTCCAGCACCTGCTAACTCAGTCTAACAATGTAGTTCTACCAGTGCAGCTTGATGAACAAGGGTACTTCTGCCACCAGGGAAAGAATCAAAGATGTTATAAACGTCCTAAACAGAACAATTTTATGAGGCTGCTCTTTTTCCCTTGTGATAATTTTAAAAAAATCCACCAATTAGTCATGGGTGTCTGCACATAGGACAACTCTCACAAGGCAGAAATGCAGACCCGCCTATTTGTTGCAACCAGGCTTCTTTCTGCAGTGTTTTTTGCAGAAAACTGCAATGAAATGACACAGATAATTTTCATAGCAGTGATCTGCAGGTCTGCTACAACTGAGGTGTCCTGGGATGACTCAAATATTTGTGATCAAGTGAAAATATCCTTAAACACTGAGACCTGTGAGTGCACAGTTGTTCTGTAACCTATCCCTTTCTATTTACAAAAGCATGGAAGATTAGACCCCTAGGAAAGATGAGGTCTGATAGCAGGCTATGACCATCAGAAAAACTTATTTAACCAGTGTGTTGTCTTAAAAAGTCTCTAGGAATGGACTAAAAGCTGTAGCAATTGTCCTTTACTTGCACAAAGTTTGCAGGTTAAAGGATGAGAATCTGATCTTTGCAGAATAGTTCTGAATTCTCTTGGTCTTTTGGTTCCGTGAGCAAAAAAAATCTGAATTCTTTTCCATGAGGTCTAAAACCAAGACCATCCTTACAGCTTCTATTTTTTAATGCTGTAGTACTATTCAAAGAGAATGGATGGCATTTGCTTTAGAAGCAGTTTAGTACATAACGTTTCTAAAGCCTCAGAACTGTGGAGAACAACCCACACTGCAGCAGTTTTGATTGGAGCTGGGAGGCTATGCCAGCAGAATTAATTAAGGGTGTTAATTTCCTGTATTAGTCCTTGGCTTCTCTGGCTTCTCTTCACCTGTACTAACTGTAATTTGTGAAACTTCCTTTAGCTTTGCTTTAAAAGCTATTTAAACCCTGAGCATCTCAGGAACCTGCTGCAAAATATAGATATACTTTGCTGAATTGTTATCCTGTCTCCCAGTAAGAGAGCTTTGTGCTGTTAATTACAGCCTGAAGCTATCGAGTGCTACTGCTGTGTTAAAGTAAGTGGAAGGAATGCTCTCTGTCTCTGAACATAGGCCACTGAGCATGATGGGTTCTTTATGATCTTGCTAATTTTTTTTTCTTGGTGATAATTTCACAATCCTTAAGAAACATTTTGTCATATTAATTGATGTGGTTGAAAGTACTGCTTAATTATTGATGCACTGAGATCATCACTATGGATTTAACCTACCATCAGATAGTGACTTTTTTGCTGCACAGTGAAAGTTTAAGCTACAAGAATGGTGTACTGAAGAATTGAGGCAGGGTTCATTGCCAACATTCTCTTGCATATTTTATGAGGCAAGGAAATGATGGGAAAGGTGGCTGATTTTCCTCCTGGAAATTCCACCTTTTAGCAAAGATTGAGGCTAAAGGCAAGCTCTCATATCCCCGAGAGAAAGTTTTCATATAGAGATCAACTATTTTACCCTACTCTGGGTGACATTTGGCATTGAGAGGATGAATATGTCCTTTTCAAAGAATAGGTCTGACTATTTTCCTAACTTTGTGGAAGGTGTGATGACTGACAAGCTTGATCAGTACTCTTCTCTGTGGTGGCATATAGCAAGAAGTGCTGATTTTTTCCCTGATCCTTTCCTGGCACACCTGCTTGCTGTACAAAGTCACAGTGAAGATTAACTGATCTCACTATGAGTAAGGCTTTGGGTGCCCAAAGTGGTCATCTGCCAATACTGTGCACAGAAAAATAATTCCAGGGCTTTGGAAAACAGTTTCCCTGGGCCAGTGAAGCTATAAGACAATAAGGAAAACTGGAAAAGCTTTGAGAAAGTGAGGAGATCCTCCCACAAGATATGTTGTGTCTTGGTGCTTAAATTACCTTTTTCCTAGAGAGCAAAGAACTTGAAGCCAAAACTCAGAGTAATGGATTCTTCAGCTGGGACCCTAAAAGCTGAGCATTTATTGTCTAAGAACTAATTTCTTTCTGTGGATCTCCATTTTCTGTGTCCTTTCTGTGCATGGTGGAAGTTAATTTGGCCACTTGATGGTTGAGCTATCATTTCTTTCCATAAGACAATTTAGAAATGGTATTGCTCTACAGGCTATGGTAAACAAAGGCATTTCCTTCAGAGGAACCATGGGCTAGATGGCTCTCATCCAACTCATCTAAGGCTGCTTTTAGTTGTCACTGCCTCATTAAACAATGGCAGTCCTTGCCTTGAGCCTGGGGTGTCCCCGATCTGTATTTTTGGGTCATGAAGCCCGATAACTGACAACAGTGTGTTTTTCCTTTGTCTGTCAGAACATTTTCAGGTTGATAACTATTCTGAGAAAAATGCACTGAAGATGTGATTATCTGTTCTCATGTACTCATCGTGGCAGAGGGGCAGCACACACCCCCTCTGTTATAACCTTCCTCTCTTGAACCTTGCAACAAAGCCTATGTACTTGGAACAGCTTCCAGTGAATATATTATCAAATTCTCAACAGATGCAAGAAAACTCTGCAGATTGTCCCAGTCAGCTGTAGCCAGGTACCTGTCTGTATTAGACATGGACAGATTTATTCATGCATGCTCAATGATATTTTAACTTGGTTTTGTGCTAAATCTGGCTTGTGAGCAGGACTTCAACACTGTACTTGAACCATAATATCCAGTATAGGCATATCTGATAAAAGGTTGAAGGTCTGAGCTTTTTTTCCATGACTCTAGTCTGTACAAGTGTTGTTGTACAGCAAGCAATCTGCAAACTGAGAGCTGCTTCTATACTAAGTCACACAGTACCACTGAAAGAACACCAAACCAACAACATAAAACCCCCAACACCCTTCAGTCCCCCCTACATTAAAATATGCATCCTTTTGAATAACATCGTACTCCCATTCAGACACAAAAAATTGTCTCGTTACCCACCCCCTCACCTCAGTATCCTCTGTGAGGAGATTAGCTGGGGATGTGACAGAACAAAAAGGCTAAGGCATTTTGGGTTTGTTAAGGATGATCACAGTCAAATTGGGAAATAAGTTTTGTATGACACTTTGAAAATATTTTAACCCATTCTATATATCAAATTTCATAATGTACAATTCAAGTCCAATTCACACTCAGAATGGCTACAGATTTTCATTTTGCTTTAAACTGTGCTCTGATTGCAATATATTCAACACCCTACCTAATTGAATTTATAGGTAAATGCTTCTTTTTTTTAATTAATAATTTAATTCCAATTCCTGTGGTTGCTGTTCCTTTGTAGAGAGAATATTGTACCTCTCCGCACTTTCATTGTGACAAATTTGATTTAGAAGTCAAGAAAGGAAACACTTGGAGGATATTTATTCTACCATGGAGTATAAACACTGTAAAGTCTGCTTCTGCATTTTAATATTTTCTTTCTATTGGGTAGGCCAAATCTGAGTTTGGACCAAACACTGGAATGACTCAGCGCACCCACATTTTAAACTCCTGTAGTAATAAGGCAATTATTTAGAGACAAGACTTCCTTCCCTTCTGCAGTTCAGCTTGCCTAATCTGGAGGCTGAGGGCAGCATACAATGACCAGAAAGGTAGTTCAAAGCTTTTTTTCTCTAGTCATTGTACAATGAATCAGTTTTGAAGGAAAAGCTTATAAACCATAATGGAGGAGAAAACATACCTGAACTATGGAACCTGTGTCTCCTGTGCCCAAAGTGCTCTGTGCTAGCAAAGTTAAACAGCTTGGGGAGGGTGAAAAAGTCACCAAGCTGAGCCTGATTGCTGTTGATGAGTTTTTCAGCTTGTGTGGCTCCAAAAGAGCAAGAGCAGGCCAAAAAGGCCGTACCATAATGTGTTTGCCATCATGCTTGTGCCCAGAGCCTAATGTCATATCCTAGAACTGGAGATGGCAGCACAGAGATAGTTACAGTGGCTCAGATGGAAGTAAGAAGAGTGCAGGCTAGACTAGGGCTCTTCCCCACCATCTCTGAAAGCCTCTCTGTGAAAATTCATAGCTGCAGTTTATTTTGAGAATGATGGGATCTGAAACTTAACTAATGGGGCTGAGGGGTTAGGGAATGGAAATGCAGGCAGATTTGGACTACATCATAAGTGTAGGTCCCTTTTACTGAAATATTCTATACCACCGGCAATGAGCAGTAGATTCTGCATTTACACCTGGTTCCTTGTGTCACCTCCTCTATAGCCAAGCAGTGCTGAGATTGACCTACTTTGAAAAGCAGCATGAAAATCGCTTGCTTGAGCATTATTATATATGTATCTACAAAAATTTAAACAAGAAAAATAAGTGCTTCAAAGTAATGTATTTGATTATATTTAAATTCAATCTTTGTCTAAAGGAGATTAATTTTAAGCCTGCCCTTTTGAAGGAAAATAAACAAATATCCCCAAAGAATTACTGCAGGACTCTGGGTCTCTGAGGTTCCCAATAGAAATGATATTTTCACTTGATGGATCTCTTCTGGGACCTCCTATTAGGAGTTTGGCTTTGCTTGAAGCAGAAATTTTCCAGTGCCATAACCTTAAAACATAGCTTATGGAATGTCAGACACTTTGATGGGCCTCGAATGACTGGGTAAGATACAAACCACAGTGTGTAAAAAACCCCTTAATCCAGTTGCTGAGGGAGTGGAACCTCTTTGTGTATTGAGCAGGCCAGGGTAACTGAGTCATCCTGAGACTGGGTATGGGAATACCATTCTTGTTGCATCTACCTATGCCCACCTCAGCTCCAGAAGGATGTTTCTTTTGAGTGTAAGTAGTCTAGCTTGTGAATTGGACAGGTTTTTTTAAAAAAATGGCCTAATGCTCTGCTACAACACGGCACATCCTATGGTGAGAGGTCCAAATGAGTGCTTTCAGCTGGCAGCGGACTTGCACTCCCTCTCAGGCATGGACAAACAACAAGTAAATATTGAACTTTCTAGAATGGAATAATAAATTCTTCAGCATGTGTCACCAGCCATGTCTGTCATCATCTGTCTGTCACTCCAAGCTGTGTTGTCAGAGCTTAAATGAACAAAACCCCCCAGAAACATCTACAAAAATATAATTCATTTCAATTCAGGAAAGGGAACGAAATCTTGTGATTTCAAAGAGGCAAAGTCTGGTTCAGTTCCCTGCTCTTCATGTTATCTATTTGATTTTATTGTTTTCACCTAGATTTGGAAGCTTCTGGGGGGGTTTATTTTGATTTTTTTTTTTTTAGCATTTAATTTCTTCAATTTCTTCACCTGTTTCTTTGTTTACTTTTCTTCCCTGATTTTGAGATTTCAATGGGGATAATTTTTGGCCATTTTGAGTTAAAATGCCATTAAAAGCATCTTGAATATATTTCTTAGAATGGATTATAAGATGTACAGAATACTGATGTTCAACTGAATCAATAATTATAAAAGTGAAAGGAGATCATCACTTTTTATGATAATTTTAACCACTAAGTCTGCCTGCCTATGTAACTGGTGAAATTGAGGCTGGAATCAAAAAATGTAGTAAAAAAAATGAGCTTGGACTCTTTTTCTGTTTCATTTTGGTTAATTACAGTAGTGACTTCGCCTATTGGGCTCCCATGATTATACCTGATTTATGTGTTTGGAATGGCAGCTCTGAACCCTGTGGGTTGCAGGGACAGGGGGCTTTGGGGTGCGACATCCTCATCTTGATCCTTGGAATGAGCACCCAAGACCATGTCTAAACCATCTGGATTCCAACAGGAGAGCAAGGTAACAGATATGCAGCACGAATGACAGAGACCTGGGCCCTGGACAGGAGCAGTGAGCTGACCAAATTGCTGATGGTAAATGCTCCTTGAGAACCAAAGGGACAACAAACAACTTACTACTGATTTTAGAAAAGGATCTTGTGAATTCTGTGGGGACTGTTGTTGGCATACCTCGGCGTGTGTGCATTTCTACAACACATGGAGACCTCTTGAACCAAGGAGTTCAGTTTATGGTTTTTGAAATTCACTGATTGTACGTTCTTAGGCAAGTGGTTTCACCTCTGAGCCTTGGGCTGCCTGCTAAAATATGTTGTAAGACTAAAACTGTAAATGTAATTCTGCAACCAGAATGTTCTTTGAAATCCACAGAGGATAACTGCACTAGTAAGGGAAAGTGTTACAAGGGGTAGGAAACTCAGCTGTTCTTTGCTGTAGCCTTCTCCAGGTGAGTTTGATCCTGGACTGGAATGGGTTTCAGATTTTGTGTGGTTTTCTTTTTTCTTTTTTTTTTTCCTCCTGCTTCTTTGTTTTCATTTTGTGGGGCATGGGGTTTGGTTTTGATCTGGTTGTTTTTTAAATCTGGTTTTACACCTGAGACCTAGAATTTATTAGATTATCCAGCCACCTTTTCTTTTCTGCATTCTATTAAAGAACCTGAGTGTCTTTGGGGCACTGTGACATGTTGAGTCAAAAATTACTATAATTACCATGATCTCTGTGGAATTTGAAGTGTGCACAATTTATGCCTCAAGGGGCTTGAATCCTTGGAGGGTCTATTTTCTGAGACAGCAAGAGCTGTGAAATATACAACTCTTGATCTGCACTCAAGATCAGAGTCTGATTTGTATGGTTAAATAAAAAAATGCTGATTTATACAATTTGTTCCTGGGTCATAATTACGGTCTAGAATTAATTGAATAGCCTGGAGGTTTCACTACTGTACATGGCAATGATTACTAAAAATTGATTCTCTCCTATATTTCTTTATTAACTTATCTGAAAATGACATATAGTGAAGAACAGCTTTAAATATTGCTGTGCTGAGCAACTTTGTAAATTGCTATTCAAGCTGTTCATGTTGGTGATTTTTTGGATTTTTTTTTCTTTCATTGACTTCTATGGGTGATTTATTATTTTATAGGTGCCTGAGCTATACATTTAACCAGAAACACAGGGAGGGGGAGTGTTCATGTATCTAAGGACATTGCTCTGTTAGCCTTCTGGAACAAGGTATTTGTGCCTTTTAGAAAGACAGGCTGGATTGCACCCTCCAGACACGAGGACCTTGCACCTCCATGTGACACCCAGCACAGCTGGGCTAGCTCAGCATGGACAATGTCCACACAAAAACAGCTGAGTTTCAACCTGCTTTTGGCCACTTTGAAGATACAGTTTTTGAGACATTTGATGTCTGAATAGAGTGAGTTTAATGCATAGCTTTGGAATTTTTTACTTTTTAAACCTTTGTTAATTTCTATTATTCATTATTATTACCCCAATGGGCTTCTCTGGCTAGGCTCCTAGATATGAGGGTTTTTTTTTTTTCTGACAGTCACTTAACAGGCAGTTCTGCAAATGCAGATGTGGAGGCAATTACATGGAAATTCTCTGGAAGAAGAAAGAAAATAGCCATGAGAGTAAGAGCAGATCCTCTGAACTTGTAAAGCAAACAGTAAAAATGGAGGTAATGTTACCACTACTCTTTTGATACTATTGTCATGTATGCTTAAGTTTTGTTGTTGACATAATAGATATTATTTCTCATGCTCTGCTTTTAGACAGATGGGAAATTAGACCATGCTTACTCTCCTCAGATCCCACTGACCACACTTAGGCAAAATTTTTCCAGTGAAAATTTGCAATCAAGTTATTACTATAAAACTTTACATTTCATCAGGTCAGCACTTTTCCACAGCCTATCGTTTTACTGGGAAGTTTTCATCCAGTTCTTAATTTGCATTGAATATTCTAATTCCCAAGAGAAAATGAAAGCACTTCAAATGTGCATGTCCTAAATCCCAGAAAAGGATAAACTATTAGGGAAATAATCTGGTTTTTGGGTGGCTTTTTTTTTTTCTTCTGATGCATAGGAATAACAGTCATAATTAATTGATTTAATTTCATCTGACTTGTCTTGATTAGGCAGTGCAAGAAACCCCATTTGTGACCTCAGTGGGACTTCTTTGGCTGCCTTTCAAAGGTGGTGAACTTGCTGCCTTTTTCACCTCCAAAAGCCACTAACACTTGACCTGTGCTGGTGTCTGCCAGAAGGCACAGATCAAGATTTGTAGTTAAGAGGGCAGATAAGAGGCTGGCATGGTCCTCCCTCTCCTTATCAGCTGCCAAAATGATGGAGGAGAGATAACGACAATTCCTTGCCTTTCTCCCAGATTGGGAGGAGGAGGGCCTGGTGCAGGATATTCTCCTCTGTGACAGTAAAACCCTTGCAGATATGTCCATAATCTCCATGGTATCTCCCTGTCTGATGGCACCACTGAGGTCTGGCCTTTTCACCCCCTGAGGCCCCTGTATCTTCACAAATTGCAGCCCTGGTTAGAGGAGCAGATTTTACTTTACATCTCAATGACAGTCTGCGTGCTGCATTCCTTATGGCACTTGCAGACTGCTGCTTCCTTGGCTTTAAGAGTTAGATCTGCTCCAGAATGGCCCTCTTTTATCTTGTAGTAGGCTGTTCCCATGAGAAGTGAGCTGGGTCAAAGGTAAAGGTGCTGCCCATCCCTACAGCATGTGTTTACTTCACCAAAGTAATTTGCAATTGCTTTGGAGAGAAAGGGCTGAACGTGAAGGGATGTAAATAAAATATGGGAGTCTTGCCAGTGGCTGCAGAGACCTGGTAACAATTTGCTGATTGCTTAGGACAGAGGCAGGGATAGAGTGAGGTGTATGTTGTTGTAAACCTCAACCTCCCTTCTGCATTCGCAGTCTAGAAAAATCAAGACAGAGATATGAGAAATTTTCTTTCCCTTTTACAGCAGAAAAGGAGTAACATGGCAGACGAACCTCTTTTCCACAGCTGAAATAAAATGAGACTTTATTCCTCTTGGGATACTCATGGAAAATTAGCCCAGTTTGTCTTTCCGACATGAGGGGAATCTTCACACCAATTATTCACGCTTCCCTGCATCACTGCCACCTCTTTTTTTTTTCTAACCCCTCTTAATTTTGCTGCAGGTTTCCTGGCTCTTGAGATCCTCAGGAGAAGCACAGCAATAGAATATTTTTTTCACTCTGTTATTGTTTCCTCTGTTTTGTTGTATAAAAATGTGCAATGATATCTGACTGTTTATCTGTTTAAGTGCTCTGGGCAATGCTAGCATTCAAACTATGTAACTGTTAAGGGTCAGACTCTGCAGAATGTCTTCTAAGAGCTGTTGAGATATTTCTGTTTCTTGATGGGCTTGGATGGTTATGGAGGACATTCATCCCTCCAGGCAGAGCTGAGGATCAGGCCCTAATTGGTGTTAAATTTAGGACAAACAGCCACCAGTGTTTAGCAGGGATATGTGTTTACTGGAGAGCAAGGAGCTTCATGCTGTGTTGATTGATGCTGATTTCCATTCCATTATTTCAGGATGTTCACTACATGCTACCAAGAGGCCAATTATCAAAGGTTGTTTAAAAGACACATCTCTGAGTACTGGGATTCATCATTAATTCAGGGGGTTATGCTTCTGCCTTTCCTGAGTTCTCTCTTCCACCCATAAACAAAACAAAAACACTTGTTTTACCTGTATTTCCAAGTTTCCACCTCAGAATGTTCTACTTTGGTTCCTGTGGAATTTGGTTCTGTGCTTGGTGAAGAAGCACTCTGTTTGAGAGACTTT
Organism: Cettia cetti; assembly: GCA_013401135.1. Taxonomy (NCBI): domain Eukaryota; kingdom Metazoa; phylum Chordata; class Aves; order Passeriformes; family Sylviidae; genus Cettia; species Cettia cetti. The sequence goes on along the minus strand of VZUI01060068.1, from coordinate 109,496 downwards.
TGTCCTTTGCAGCCACATTGATCCCAGAATATCAGGCCTGGACAAAGAGGCAACAGCAAAATGATGGCTCACCCCAGTAGTTTATACAATAGGCAACACTCCTCAAGAAAATAGAACAAATATTTGGTTCAATTCAAAAGGGACTAACCACCACAGAATTATTAAAAAAATCTTCATAGTAAACAACCACCCAACTAAACAACAAGTGGGAGAAGGGGAAAAGCAAGTTGTCCCAAAAGAAGGGCAAAAAATTGTGATGCAAATTTGCAAAACCTTGGCACAATTCTGCTCATGCCATTCCACTCACTTCAGCTGACGTAGAAGAGATGCTGCCCATCTGATTTAATCATACACTTTCAAAATATTGTGTGGAACCAAATCCTACTTTCAATCCCTGTGAACATCTGGCAGCAAGAAATTTAGCAAGTTTGTGGGGTAATAGGAGCACTTTGGTGAATGTTGCTCCAAACTGTGCCCTTCCTAGGTGGAAGAAATACAGACCAGTCCTTTGCCAGAGAGAAGTTACATCAGGGATGCCAGAAGTATTGTGAATCAGATGTCCAAAAAACTGGAATCCCTGCAGCAACAGCCAGAGATGCAATCTGGAGGGAGGTGAGGAGGTAGACTGTGGTGAGGCAGTGCCACTGGCTTCATCCTGTGCCAGGCAGATGGGATCAGTATGACCTGCTCTTCCACCCTCAGTTCAGACCCTGCTGCATTCCCCTAGCTCATCAAGGCCTGATTAAAACTTAGCATTTATCCAAGTCTCTGCACATGCAAACTAATTAATAGTCACAATACCATGGTGAGGAAGATTAAAGCAATATTATTATCCTAATTTTACACATGGGGGCACAGAAGTGGAGGGGAATGCTGAGCTAGTACTAAAAGTGTCAAGCTCCCACACTCACAGACTCTGCCCCTGCTGTACTCTTTACTTCATGTTATGGATGTATATGTATATAATGAGCTATCCTTGGGGTTTTCAGGATGCTGAGTTTGCTGTAAGCCTTGGATGCAGTCATGAATGTGAAAGTGTTCACCCAGTCCAAGAATGGCTGTCTTTTCAAATTTCAGCCTGTCCCTAGTGCATCCTGTTTCCTTCCATTCAGGTAACTTCATTATTCTTTTAAATGCAATCCTATCATCATGTGGTCAAAATTCGTTCAGATTTTTTCTGTAAAATCCCTGCTTCTGATCTGATTCTACAATGAAAACTTCTGTGGCATGGAAGAGAAATTAAATTAGTCAAAGGAAATTCCCTCTGAAGGTACTTCCTATATGATTGAGAGAGAGGAATTTTAAAGCCTACCTAATAAATTACTGTCAGAAAGAAATGAATTTTGTTCTATTCTGTAGGATTAGCCAAAGTGAATTGTAAAAAATAGTACATTTTTCTAAAAATTCTGTGCATTAAGAGAACTTGTTCTGTGTCAGTCTGTCCTTCCCATTGTTGCTGTTGCTCTAAATAGATTTTGGCTTATGCTTCTGTTAGAATCAGTAGATAGAAACAGATACTTTCAGAGCAAAAATAATTTCATACAAATGTAACTTGGGTGAATTTCAGCTAGAGTCCTATTTTTCTCTTTTAGCAAAGGGACATGAATTCAACTAGAGCTGATGTAGATGATTAGCTGATATGAAACCTATACCCTCTGTTCACCTTTTCTCTTTGTATTATGCTGTATTGTCATTTTCTTTTGTTATGTCTGCAGGGATTGACCCAGTCAGTATTCATCCTTCCATGGATTCTGCACCAGGTGCGTTGGATCCTCCTGACAACCCCAACACACAATTGGGCTTTCTCTTTCCTTTTTAAAGGATCTGCTCCCATGCAGAAACATTACCCAGATCAGTTTTCTATTTCCTTTTCTGTATTACTAAGTCTGTAAATTGCTGCAGTATCCTCAGGGTTCACAGTTCCTGCAGTGCAGGGATGTGATCCTTGTGATAGCACCGCTGTGAAGCTCTCAGTAGCTAATGGTCACATCCTACAGAGAGATTGCAGGCTCACCTGGGCTTCCTGGTGGCACTTTATGAGTCTCCAGCAATGCTCATAGGCAAATAAATAAGAATTCCCCAAGCACTGAGAGTGCAGAGGGCATTGCTGTAATGGGTCTCCAGGGCTTTACAATACAGTTTTATTACCTTGCTAAATATAACTGCTTGCTTCTTATTTGCCCAAGAGAATGAACAGATTATTTAAGGTGTATTTTCGCTTTTTTTTCTCTGCCAGACAGACTGTGTGTATGTGAGTGTATGTTTTTGTTTATACAGTATATTGAGCAATTTTGGTGGCTATTTGCCAAAAAAAGATTATAATGTTGTAGTTTTAGTGTCTGTTTATTTCTCCCATCTCTTCTCCAAACCTGTCTCTCGCCTCCCTATTGATTTAGTGCAGCCAGTGAAGTTTTACAGCCTGCATTTAAGGAGGCTGCTGTTTGAAATCCATGAGGGGCTGCTAATCAGAACTAACTGCAAGCATCAGGTGCAGTTGGTGACTCTGTCCTGGCCTATTGGCTTAAGAGAGCATGAAGGGCTAATTTCATGGCTGATAAAGCTTTCTGTCAGGGAGGCTTCCCAAACAAATGAACATTGACTTTTCTTTACAATGGAAATAAAAATGGTCTTTTATCACAACTGCCCACTTGTGCAAGGTAAGAAGTCATATCCCTGTGGGTTATCACTGAACACTTGGGACAATTTGGGAGCTTGCAAAGGTACTCAGACAAGTTCTACAAATGATTTTTGGAACTTAATTCTTCATAGGTCATTTTCTCTCTTGGATTTCTTGGACTTTTTTTGGTTTTAGGTACAGAGGTGATAAAAAACCAGAGGCAGATCTTCTGCAGGCTTTGCAGCAGTTCCTCAGGCATTTCCTAAGAAATAGAAACTGGATGCCTAAATCCTTTTCAGAATCTGGATCTTTGTTGCTTTGCTTCTTTTGGTTCATCAGTTTAATGTCTCCTCTGTTTCATCTGACCAATTTCTTGCTATTGCCCACACTCTTAGGTCAACCCTTCTGTTTCCCTGCTCTGCCAGGAGGATGGGGTTTAATTTCTGCTTGAAGGGAACACCTCTTTGCTACTCTTCTGAAGAAAATAATACTGATTATTTTCAAGCACATGACTAGAGGGCCTTTCTCTGAAAGGGAATGAGGGCAACTTATATAATTCAGGTAGTCTTCAACTCATTCAGATTCTCCAGTCTGGGAAGCTCCTTTTTCTATTTTGTTTTTCTATTACTTATTTATTTTTTTCTACTTCTGGTTCTTGGAAGTATAATGTAACAAGTAGTTAAGTGTGCAGATAAAGACTGATATGTTCAAAGAAATAATTTACTTGCATAAAATTAAAAAAGCCATCGCATATGGAAAAAAGCAATCTTCATATAACATGGTCTTGAAGCTTTCAAAGTGGTATAATTTTTCTTCTGTTCTTTCATGTTTTGATGAAATGTAACTTCAGCCAGAAATGCATTTATAAATTATTTGTTTAAAGGACAAGCACTTTTCCACCAAAATGTTTATTTTGCAAGTGTAACTTCATTTATGCAGAAGGGGTTTCCCTGAAGAATGATGTCTATATATGCTGCAATTTTCTTTCCTGCAGTTTGTCAGTACACCTGAATGCTCTAACATGGATTTGGCTTTCGAATTAACTGTTGAACAGCTCAGCAAGACAGCAGTAAAAGATTTTTACTATAAATCCACAGAGTTTACTCTGGGCTTGTATTTAAAGCAGTCTTCCTGGTAGCTCCAGCTACACCAGTTTGTTCAGGAATGGCAGTCAAAGGTGCTGGGTGTGATGCAGACAGGTGCTTATCCTTGGTATTAGAGACTGGTGTGCTGTGCCCTCACCCTTCCACTCTCTGAGTCACCTGGCACCAGCTGAAGCTTGTACCTAGTTGTCTATATTTTTTTTTTTTTTCTTGTCACTGTTCTTGAGTGGCAAGCTTAGACTGAGACTTTTCCCCTTGCTGTCGGAATATTGGTGGTGATGTTCTCATGCCTGTTCTTCAACACAGACTGAGAAAAAAATTGTCACAGACAGGCAATTCCCTCAGGACTAGACACAGACTTTGCCAAGATTTTGGGATGATGTGTAAGGACAGGGAGCAATGCATTTAAAATATCACATTGCTTTTTGAATGTTCTATATATTCAGGAAAAATGGTGCTGAAACCAGCTTGAGTTTCTATCGTATTGCATGCTATTGTTAATGCAGGATACAACCACAGGTAGTAATTATAGTTTGTGCTATCAAACAGGGCTGGCTTTAGGCAGAATTTTGCCCTGGGGTTTTCACTGTTTCCCCCTGCTGCCTGTATGAAGACTGTATTTGCTGATTTCTTGCTCTACGGCACAACTCTTTTCTTTGTGGTACCCATTTGTTTTCCAGTTAAATAACAAACTTCCCACTTAAGCAAAAGACATTCTTTTGTTGGTGGGCTGTTTACTGCCTGCCTTGCTTTATGTTATGCCTGAGAATTGAAGGCTGCCCTGCAGCCAGGCAGATCAACACAGATCTGCTGAAATAAATGAGTCTTCAGAGGACAATCAATGGTCATAATGTGCCTGGATAACTACAGTGACACCACTAAAAATGTCAAATAGAGATACTGATCCTTTGCAGACATGATCTGCCAAATGGACAAGTTTCGTACAGGGTTCAGCATTTCTATTTTAACCACTGGGTTCAAACAAATTTAGAAGTTTCCCCTCTTTTCACCACCTTTATCGCCTTATTTTTTTTCTTTAAGCCTTTGCAAAACCATAAAACTGGTTGAAGATTAAAATGTTTCATGTTGAGAAGACAGATATGATTACAAATGAGAGCACACCAGTCCCCAAGGAAGCCCCAGGTTCCCCTTTCATCACCATTAAGAACATTCCATATGAGAATATTTACTTCATAGTAAATGTCATTGTATATTGTTTATGAATATGTAGTATACACTTACATTATCTGGAGAAATACACTGCATCCTTTTTTACTTCTTCACCTTCTCCTCTATTATGTTCCCTGTAATATGTTACTGCAAGGTGACTCAGGGCTTGCTTTGAAAAAAAGTGAATAACATATTGCTCTGGTAAAGCAAGCCTACATTTGACTTTTAAACAGATGATATGTAAAGTTAATTGAAAGACTAATTAGCTCTAATAGGTGATTTTTATTTCACGTGCATTCTTCAAAAATGTACTTTGTAAGGTTGGAGGCTGTACAATTTATATAGTAGAACTTTACAGATTTTGATTTCTCACTGGAATACCATTTTGTGAGTGCTGCAATCATCCTTATTTCCAGTTATTTGCTCTGGAAGAAAAGCTGGAATCTGCAGAGACAATGTGAGAACAGCACATATCCTTCCTAGGCTAATGAATATGTGATAGAGAGGGGTGGAAAAGGATAGTAGTTCCTATGATGGACATCAGACTCTAGGGTTTAAATTGAAGAGTCACAACTGATTTAGACCACCTGGGCTGCAAGACAGTCAGACAGTGGTTCCCAGGAGAGTCAACAGAGAAAAGCTGGTGTACCTTGTCAGGGGTTAAAGATCTGATACAGCACTGAGTGGGGCTGTGATTTGGCAGCCTTACCAATTCATTCATCACTTTCTCTGATGTAAATGCCTGAGTCTCTCTAAGGTGCTGTAAAAGGTGGTGATGGGGTTGAAAAGGGTCCTTGCTCCTGGCAGCTGGTGCTGACCCAGTAACACTGACTTTGCAGCACCTCTGAGAAAGGAATGAGTTACTGTACCTACTCAGCATCCCAGAGCAGGCTTCAGTTCAGCTTAAGTACACATGTGCTTAAGCACCTGAACTGGGGTTTTAGACAGCAGTTTGAATGTGAATGTAGGTTTATGTGTGTTTTCTGTGTGTGCTGAAAGACAGAGCTAAGCTGAATTGCCCTGCTGAATACATACAAATCAAAGGGGTCCTTACTCTTCTCTGGACCTTAAACTTCTGTGTGGTGAAGTGTCCACCAGCCACAGGTTGCTCAACAGGGACTTTTCAGGACAAGCCAAGGGAGAACTACAAGGCAATTGCATCTTTAAGCATAGGCTGTTCTTTTCTCCAAGTCCTGCTGAAAAAGGCAGCAAATGCTGTGTACAGTGCTCTCAGGAGGAAGATGAATCTGTTTGATGTGCCCTCACTGATTTTGGTGCATCACTCCAGCATTTTTTTGCAACAAACAAGAAAGTGATAAGAAAGCATTTGGATTTCTTGACAGTTGTCACCTGCCATATGCCAAACTTAAAAACGGGCTTTTATGGATTGTAGCTGCTGTTTCCTCTTGGCAATCATGGCCATTTTCATGTTTTGATACTTTCCCATTTTCCACCTGGCAGATTTACCCCTTTTCCCAATGAAATTGTGTTTTAGCTGACTGGCAGCTTTTGCAATTTGCTTGTGCAGTGTGGAGGTCAGCAGGAGAGAGTAGCAATCCCTTACAATGTCTCAAGGTCCTTTCTCTCTCTCCAAGGGAGAAATGCACAGGGATATAAGTACAGCCCTCTCTCAGCAACATATGTAAACTGCAAATATGCTTAGTCCAATCTATTTCCCCATGTTTCTCTGAGAATTTCCAACTTTTACATTGTTCATGTGTCAGTTAGATGCAATTGGACAAAAAAGAAACAGATTGTTAATGCCTACAGGGTTACTTTGCAGCACGCAGCAGTGGCCAGCCAGGTGCACACTGAAAAGAATATTTTATTCTCTTTGTTCTGACTACTGGAATACCCTGACTGGGACACAGTTGAATTGTTTAAATGCAAAAGCCCAAGTTTCACTTTAAAAAAAAATTAGCAAAGCCTTGAATGAATTACTGGCCCATTTGTCATCCTGGCATAGAAGGCATTTTCCATTTCTCCTCCTGAAGCTGTTCCATTTAGTATAAATAATGAAATATTCAGTGAGCCACAGAAAAAGACTGGGTCTGTAGCCTGGGGGGCTCCACTGAGTATGAGAAGTCCAGGTGAATAGCTTTATCATAGATGTATTGGCTATACTGGGTACGATCTGCCATAAAGCATTTTGGCTTTGATCCGGTCAGCGTTTTGCAAATGAAAGAAAAAATATTGTGGAAAATTTTTCATCAGCTCTATTATAGATTTGCAATACAAGTGATAGTTTGTAAGGAAATGGGAATTAGAAGAAAGGGCACTGTGAGTGCTATCACCTTGCACAGTATACCTCACACTCAGCTGAACATTTCTAGGGTTTAAAGAACTTAGAAATTTGTTCTGAACTGTAACAGAATTGGGATTTCCTGAATTTGAAGGGGGTCCAGAAGACTTCCGAGCCTGTAACCCATCATGTACCAGAGCAGCTTACACTACTAGTAGCCAGAATGGTAAACTGCATATAAATGAATTCTGAGCTGGACTAGTTTGATACTACTCTCCTGAACTTCAGCAAGTGTGAAATGAAAAGTCACACAGAGGATGAAAACTGTTCATTCAATATATATATTTTATAGAAATAATGTTAGGAGATTATTTTTATTCCTTTTTTATAGCTAATTCTAGCTAATTATTTTTTTAAAGACCAAAATGTCTAAAAAATAAAAATATATTATAATATACCAGACTTACTCTACTTCTAAAATAGCATAAATCACACGGTCATCACAGCCTTTGGAGATGTTCAGCAGACCACTATGTAGCCCTGTATCTTCAAGTGAAATAAATCTTAAATTAATGTGGGAGCAGAGATCCTGGAATAAAAGAGAAGTTGAAGAATTTTCTATTAGCCTGGGTTTAATGAGAGACATATCATTTCTCCCCAGTTAAGGCATTTGTACTTTGCAATTATCATTACAGCTAATTAACAGTAAATGCTCACATTCACCAGCTATACTTAAGAGGTGATGATACCAAGGAGGAGTGGAGGGAAAGAGAGATGTAAATTTTTAATACCTTATTTGCCTTACATCTGCATGGGAACCCTGAATAATTGATGGTGTAATGGTGGTTAACCCTGAGCCCATCAAAAGGATCTTTCCATGTTATCCATTCCCCAGCCTTCTCCATAACAGCTCTCCCTGACACAGAGGGTGGCTTTTTGAGGCACTAATCTGTGATGAGAGTTGTTACTACCAATTAAGGATGTTGATTGACAGCTGCTCTCTATACAGAGGTTTCCAGAAAATGTTGTGGCTCCCAACCCTTCTCCAGCTCCTTGTCACAAGGGCTGGAGGTTGGCGTCCCCTGAGATATGTCATCTGATCAGCTCGGGGAAGGCTGTAACTTGCTTCAGTCACAATCAGCCGGCTGAGCTCAGGGGGTGTCAGTAGAAGCTCTTTACATCTTTGGACCCTGTAACTGGAGTGGGTCAGGGATTGATGACACAGCCTGCTCAGCTGGCTGGTGACCTTCTCTGTGAGGCTGGCCAGGTGTTTCTTCCAGCTGGACAAAGACGTGAATTAAGACATTGTTCAGAATCTAGTGAATCCAGCTGGACTCTCAGGTTACATTTGTACAAAAATGAAATGAAAAAGGAACTGCTCCCTTGGCCTAGGGGCAAAATGCCAAAACTTCTTCTCTTCCTCATGAATTGCAATTGTCCATAGGGCTTAACAGGCGCAGTTTCTGGTCCAGTCTGTTTCCTAAGCTTCAGCAAAAGCTCACTGGCACACGCAAAAACTGTGCTAGAGAACATGGTGAAAACTCCCCTAAACCAGATTGGTCACTGATTCTTGCTCAATCTGCTGATGTTGGGATAACCCCTGCGGCACATGAGCTGTCTAATGCACAGCTGATAGAAGTTGTCCTGCTTTTAGTATCTACCAGAGAATACTGGGCTGGGATAGAGCTCCAGTCACCATTTAAGAACCTTGTTTAGTTATTTCTGAACATCACAGGGTGTCCTGGAACTGTCAGGGACCTCCCAGAATTTGATATCAGAGCTAGGTCAGATTTGGCTTTTTTACTGCTGAGTTGTGGGCCTGTGATAACATTGTAGCATAGAAAAGCCAAGGCCTGGGACACTGCTTGTGTCAGATTGCTTTCTGAACAGAAAGTGGAAAGGAGAGTATGCTCTAGGGCTCAGGAATCCTGTATGCTTCAACAGCATCAGGAAGCCTATTTACTCTGTCTGGTTTTGGCAGAGGTACCAAAGATATTTATTTAAAAAGTTCCATCTTGGTCCATGACGCTGTTTGACTATATCCTGCTCTTAACACTCTCCAGTAACAGGCAAGATATCTGGATGTGTTCCTCACTTCACCTCCAAAACAAACCTTGTCTGAGGGGTCTGATACAGTGGTTAGCCTCCCACACAAGAGTGTAGAGATGGAGAATCACATAACCCAACTTCACCAGTATCGCCAGTTTATGGAGCTGCATTTTAGTGCATTTGTCAAAAAGCTTGTGTAGTCTAAACCCTGTGCTTGCTAAATGCAAGCTGGGAGTTTTGGATACACAATGAATTGACTGGATCTCTGCTGTTGGCCAGGAGGAACCAGATATTTGACTCCATGTGTCCAGCAAGGTGCCTTAGCTCCTTGTCACTAAGGCACAATGAAGTAAAGGCTCAGACAGCAGGCAGGTGGGAGCATCTTTGGGCCACTGCACTTTATGCTCCCTTTGCATGAACACCAAGTTGTGACTGTTTTGTGCATTGTATTCTCACAGTGTGAGATTTGGGGCTGAGCCAGAGACCCTGTTGAAACGTTTTGCTCTGAAGCACTTAGCTTAGGCTGGCTTTGTGGAGCTCTTCTGCTCTATAATAAAAAGCAAAATAAGCAGACCTTTTGTCCCTGACAGCATCAGTCAGCCAAACTGAAGCTGTTGGAACCAGACAGGTTCACCCAGTGAAGTATCTCCTGCCCTTATCCCCCACTTACTGGCAGACAGTGACCAGAGGCAAATGGCAGGCAAAATTCACTGCCAGTGTTTTCTGTTCTCTCTGGGGAGACAGGGAATAGAGGTAAGGTCTTCACTGCTGCCATTTGCTCCCTGGAAATTTGGATGCATGGATATCTTCTTAGATCAGCTAACCTCACTAAATTTTAACCCTCTTCTGGCCTTTGAAAACCCTTAAGAGGAGTGATTTATAATTCAAGTCTCTGTGTTATACCTCTGCTCTCTGACTATGCACCTTTTGCTCTCTGGAGCAGGGGCAGAGCCTGTGGTCGCTGACGTGTGCATTGACCCTGGTGGCAGCTGTAGCCCAGCATTCTGCTAAAGAGTGGTGCTTTGAAGTGAAGACATGAATGGAGAGGCCTGACTCAAAGGACACAGTGGCATAAATCTTCCTCCTGTATCCCACAGGCCAGATAAGCAGTATCCTGGTGAGACGGGCAGGAGAAGATGGAGAAAATGTGACAAGCTGAATTAATTAGCATGCTTGTTACTTACTCCAAGTTTTATACAAACAGTTTGGGTTTTTTTCTGTCTGCTTTCTCCTGTTGAGAAAGATTTTTTTTGAGCAAGTTACCAAGATAGAGCACAACAGCTATTTTCCTTTTATTTGTGTTTTTCTCCTTTCAGGGCTTTTTGCCAAACTGGGAAGGGAGGAAAACTCATGTATATACGTAGTATAGCCACTCAGGAAAAAGGATGTGGATTCAAGGGTATTTATTCAACCCAAAGTCCTGGATGTAAAATTAAAGTTTTCAGGGCTTATCAAGAAGAAACACATTTCTCCTTTGTGAGGGACACTGGCCTGGAAACTCTTTCTGGGATGGCTCTATTTCAGATCTCTTCCTATGTGATAGTGCTTGTTCACTGCTGGAACCTTCCCCAGAGGGTGGTGAGGGCATAGGTAGATAAGGGAGGGTGAGCTTCTCTAGTACCTCCAAGAAACTGATTGCTTCCTTTTCTGTTTCTGAAGAAATAATCCTGCTTCCTAGAACAGAGCTGAGGGGTTACAGGAAGGCCATCAGGCAGGGATGGATGGCGGAGAAACACACCTGAAACCCACACTACCTGCCAGCATTAGTCTCATTTAAACAGCTTGATTTTGCTTTGAATTTGGGTCTGCATCATTAGGGCTGCTGGGGAAGAAAGCTGTCATCAGTGAACCCAAAATTCTTATATTTGAGGAAGAAGTTACTGGCTTTGCTGACAGGTGAGGACTTCAGTGGGAATACAGTCTCCCTCACCATTTACAGTCCCCTCCTTGGCATGGGGTCTGCAGAGAAGAAAAATTTTCCACTTCTTTTCTAGATCCACAGTTAGAAGATCTGTTGTGCTTTGGCAGTGCAAACCAACAGTGACATAGGCCAGAAGTTACTGAGGGGAAGGAAAAAATAAGGTTTCCTTCTCTGTCCTGCACACCAGCATGGCTGTTGTAGCATCTATTCACCAGCATGGGTGAGGGAGACTTTCACTTTGTGGTTTAACCAGCCTCTGAGAGACATCTATGTGTCTGAAGAAATTTACTTTTCGATTTTGAAAAACAACAGGTAGGACAGAAAAGTTGAAGGAAATGTTGTGTCTAATCTGGCTCAGTGATGATAAACCTTTCTTCTGCTCCAACCTAATAAAGCTGTAATTGGCAGTGACTGTTTTTTGATTTCCCATGTGTGCCAGGAGATACTCCCCCTCTCTCTTCAAGGGCTGGGTTTCATCTCAGCTTTATTTGGTGAGAGACAACTGATGTTTAGCACATACTGATTGTGTAGCCTGCAGCACTTTGGGTTGTAATGTGGGGGCTGCAGCACTGTGCTGAGCTGAGAAGATCAGCTGCCGTGTTCAGGGCTTCAATGAAGACAGGCTGATAAGGCACCAAGGGACACATCTGCACCAGTGGGAAGTATGCAGGATAGAGCAAGTCAGAGCAAAAGGGATCAGATGCTTTCTGTTGTTGAAACTGATGTGAAGCCCCCTGCACTGTGGTTAGAAAAAGATATTTTTTCTCTCTAATGGTGCTAGAGCAGATGCTAAACCAGCTGGAGAAAAGATTTGCTTTGGGCTGATTGGCTGAGCACGAGTTAGAGGTTGCCTTGGAGGCATGGCCCAGGGAATACACAAAGCTTGTGGTAATTTCTGGCACTACAAGGAAAATTTATGCAACTACTCGGGGGGAAATGAAAGTTGGCAAGAAATGCCTGACAACATTCAAGGACTGCCTAATTTCGGTGGTCATGGCCATTAGAATAAAGCATACACTTACTTTCAAGAACTCTGATGCTGCCCCTGCCACTGCTCAGCAGCTTTAGTTTTAAGTTGGATGCTGTCCTTCTGCCACCTCTGTCTCCTAGGTGGATGTAGCTGGGAGAGGTGGATTGACATTGCTCCCTTTGTGCAAAGATCACACCAGCATTTGTCCTGTTTAATGGAATGTTAACTCTGCTTCCATGGTGTCTGGAGCCACGTGGAGAGCAGGCTGCAGCCTATGGAGAGGTGCCTGACTTACCTTTAAACTAACTGGATTGTGGGCTGCAAAAAGATCAAACTAATTACAAATTCTAGGTAAGGGTTTATCTGACCTTTTTTCATTATCCTCTCTTAAGTGGATTAGACCATGCTGGTAGAAATAGAACAGTCATGGAATGAGTGTAAACCCATGCCAAATCTGAATATATTTGCCTAGTTATTATACACAGAGCAGTGAGAGGCAGCAGGACTCCAGTAATAGTCAACTTAATGTGTTGTTAGTTTCAAGTGATTGTACATCTCTTCCCTGCAGAAGAATTGTTTGCTACAGGAGCACATTACATTTAGGGATAAATAAAAACACACTCTAAATCATAGCATTACTGTGGATTCATTTTCTGTCTCCTGGGGCATCACAGATCCAGTGAACAGATTCAGGATTAATTCTGCTTCACTGGGACACTGTATGCAGTGCAAGAGCATCTGTAAGCCTTTCATAATGCATTAAATGCTGTTAAAAAAGATCTATGCCTATAAAGGGTACCTTTTAACCAAAAAGAGTGAATTTCTTGCCAACTCTCCATTGCAGACTTCATTTTCTCTTTCCCATTTCAGGAGATTCACTTGAAAAAAAGTCACAGTGACCTGCTATCTAAAGGAAAATGCTCATGTTGAGCAGAGTATTGCATACCAAAACCTGAACTGTTTTGGGTCTGCTATTTTTGAATTGTGAATCCTAGGAATAAAATTAAGGAGAGTGTGAACAAGAAGAAAGGTATTGATGACTCTGAACATTTTGGGGATATCTTTCACAGCTTCATGTCTGATTTTCAAAGCAACTTGCCCTAGAATCTCCATGTAGAGTTCATCATAGATGCATTAAATTCACTAGGAAGAGAATCAACTTTGTTGATCAGTAAATTGAATTTACTGTCCTAGCAGCAAAAGGAGAAGTTGACAAGTTGGTCTCCAGTGATCTGGATCCCTAAAGGACCCATCACAGACTATGAGAGATGTGTAAACATCTCAGATAACAACTTAAAGCCTTCTTGTTTTATTAAAAAGAGAGAGAAAAAAAAATCTGCCCTTTTTCCTTACGGAAATTGCCTTAAAAATATTACCCCTTTGCTAGGACTGACAGGTCTGTGAGTGAAAATAAATAGGTAAAATCACAGTTTGCCTGAAACCTCACCAGCTGTGCTGCTGCCTGATGCCTCCCCAGCTACCACAAAAAAACTCCTAAGTCAATTAGGCTCCTGGCAGAGCTGTGTATGCCTTTGATGGGAGCTGCCACATTTTTAGAAATTCGGTCTTTTTATTTATATGTTAACCATCACTCTGAATTTCTTGGGGCTCTGATGGATGTTTGTAGAAATAACAATGTTCTGTTTAATGGTGTTATCTATAAGAAAGGAGCCAAAAGATCAGAAAAATGCAACAGACTTTGTCAACCTGAATTGAGTTTCCTACCAGTGTTTCTTTACATGCCTGTGTGTCTTCTCTCTCTCCTCTGCTTACATCTGTAGCCTGGAGCTAGTAGTTTCTTTAAGGTTTTCAAAGTCACTTTATCCCTATCCAAGTAAGTGTTGTGGGAGACACAAGGAAAGGGCTGGACACCAGTGAATGAATAGCAAGGAACTTCTTAAAACAGAGTAAAATAGAAATACACATCTAAAAATTAAGTCTGTAAATTCAACCCCAAAATTCATAGAATTGTTTTAAAGCCCAGTTTTCTCACAGCCTTCCTGCTTGGGTTAGGGTATATAGCTTAGCTTGTCCCACACTGCTGTAAGGCCTCAGCATGTGTGTTAGGAAATATTTTAACCTTAATTTCAGCCATGAAAATGTCTCAGCATATCTAGGAGCTTGCTGAAGTCAACAGGATCAAGAACACAATTTAAGCCAAAAAGGTATTTAAGTGAACTGAGAGGCAGTACCTCTCAATAGGGAGATCCTCCCCTTTTTGGAAGATTACTCTTCCACTTTCAAATGTCCCAGATCTCCCAGGAACTCAGATGGTCTCCTTTCTAAGCCTTTACCCTGCCAGGAAAGATAACCTTTGTTTTTGTTTATTTTTTTTTTTATAATGAGCAAAGTAGATTTATTTTGTTTCTGTTTCCCTTGCCCTTTATTAAATTTTAAACAAACCCCTCATCTTATTTTACAAGCAGGTTCCATGTTCTTTCTTTAATCACTTAGTTCCACTGATTTGTTTTGTTTTTCGTAATTATCCCTGCAGATTAAGAGTAGAAGAGTTTCTGGAAAGGCTTATTAATTTTTGGCAATAATTGTTCACAGCAGAACTGCAAATGCTTTTAACCTAGATCTGTGGAAGAAGGGAAGAAGGAAGCACTGACCGATTTCCTCCCTCTTCCTCTTGCAATCTGACATACCCTGTAATCTGAAACATTTATTGACAGTTTAGTTTTCACCAGAATCCTTAGTGTGCTCTCTTTTAACGCCCTTCTAATCTCTAGCCAGCCGCAAGTGGATACCTCCTCTTGGCAACCTTCTGCTTTGCTCCCTTTTCCAGATTTTCCCTTTGTTGTGGCAGCTGGTTGCTCCACAGACATTGTTCTTTCAAACTCCTTTTTTTACTGTTCCTTCTCTATCATTTAAAAGGGATAAAATCCTATAATTGCTTTGTCTGAAAGCCAAGACTCCAGCAAGGGACCTATATTTTGACAGCATATTAAACAGTGTCACTGATAGATCTCTCAGACAAGAGTCAGAGGAGCCTGTAATGTCCACAAAGGGAGGCTTTGGGTAAGGGCTTCAATCACTTCTTCACCTGTGCTAGATTCTCTCCAAAGCTGCTGTGTGTAGACATATTCTATTTTATAAAAACAATGTAAGGAGAGTAGGGTGAAGCTTTACAGTACATGGTATTCTGGGAGATGAAGCTTGAAGTCCTCAGAAATAAAGCAAAGACTTGTTTTACATGAAGCAAAAAAGCTACACTTCAAGAAAAAATATACTTCATACTCCCCTTGAGACAAATGTAATTAAAGATAATATATGCCAAGAACTGAGGTAAAGGATATTCAGAAGAAGCCATTTGTCATGCAGAACAATGACACCCTATTTTAATTGGTCTCACAAAACCCAGTAACTAGGGCATGTATTTTGACATCCGTCTACTGACACCTTCTTAATCAATCAGCTGTTGGAATATGTGCAGGTATCATTCTCAAACAACAGGAACTTTGTGGGCTTTTTACAAGGTGTACCTGGAGGTGTAATCAGCGGCTTTGCCCAGACATGAAAGGTAAGGGAACAGGGCTGTTGAAGAGCTGCCAGGAGAGTGCAGAGGACAGCAGTTCAAGGAGGGCAAAAGAAAATACTTAATATTTGCTGAAGATCCCCATTCCCAGACCTTTACAATCATACACATATTCTCTCCTGAAAAGCAGTGATCAGCCATTGCACAAGTGAATTCTTGTTTATGGTGTGGTTTGTGAGATGGTTCACATGAACAGGCTCAAGGCTGCTGGAGCTCTTGGCACCAGCCATGTTTATACAGATTTTTGGTGTCATTTCCTGCTTGATTAGGGAGAAGTAAAACTGTGGGTATTTTGATTGTTTGTTTGTTTTCTAGAGGACTGCCACTATTTGTATTATTTTAAAATTTCATGTTTCATTACAGAGAATCTCTTGAGAATAAAATGTATTCTTTGGCTGTTTCATCCCAGTGACCCAGCACCTTCTCTGTATTAATTTATTCTTTATAAGCCTTACTGGCAAAGTGAAGCACACAAAGTAGGAACAGCCATTTGATATTCCTTTGGAGATTCATCTAGAAATAAGTGTTGGGACTTTTACATCTGATGATCACTAAAATATAAAATTGTGCTGGTGCCTCAGTGCCTGTTGGCAAGAGAAATGAGATCCCAAAGTTGGAGCTAACCAGGGAACTCTGGGAATATATAGTGAGAAAGCTCTCCTGACTTGCTGTACCATCCTGCAATACCTGGAATAAGAGTAGGTAATGCAAATACAAACTTGACTAAGTTCTTATTTAAAGGTGGTGTTATGTGTCTCACTTTAAGTAAATATAGATATGATAGAGATTTGAGACTGAGATATTCAAAGAACATCCAAGGATATTTTCAAGATTAGAGAGTTCCACATTATCATTTAACAAGTAGATTTTAAAAATCTTCTATTTGGCTTCAGTAGATAGAGTCCTAATCTGAGAGTAATACATGTGCTTAATCGTCTTCAAAAATCAAGGTCTCAGAAAATACCTATTGTGGTAGATAATGAAAGGGACAGCTGGTGTTACTGTGTCCAGCTTTCTGGTACTGCAGACAACTGTTTCACGTCCTTTTTTCCTGCACTGAATCATATTTCCTTGTGCACCAATTAGGACGTTAGCCTTCCCTAAGGCTGAGAGTTCTTTCCAGTTTCTTGCTCTCTTGGATAGGAAAGATCTATTTTTTTTTTTATTTATTTTTTTTATTTTGCAGCCTAAGTGTTTTCCTGGAGAGGGCACAACTGTTGCATGTTACAAAGATCGGATTAAGAGGCTTGAAATTGCCAAGCTCCCTTTTTGCTTCTCTTCCTATCTCTCTTTACTACATACAGGTGGTACATTTGTTGTTAAAGCACATAGTCCCATTCATATAAACTTGACTGATTTAAAAATACTTGCACCTCCAATTTCCAAAGTTGAAGACAGTCTGACTTCTTCATTCTTATCTCATTCAGTTCCAAATTTTCCTTTTGCCTTAGATATAGCTGTGCCTTAGATATAGCTGTGCTTTCTCTGCACTCTTGTCCTCACCCTGCATTTCTGCCCTCCCCACAGCCGACATCACTGCCCTTATTGATGACTAAGACAAAGTGTGCAAGGACCGTGCCAAACCTATCTTTAATCCCTACTTTATCCTCACTGCTTAGTGGCCCAATGTGTTGCCTGTCACCTGAAGGAGGATCTGAGCCTTAGGATTATTGGTTGCATTTATTTTTCAACATATGCCTGGGAGCCAGTCCACCTTAATGACACAATTCTCACTAGTCAGTCTTTTCCTCTAATAACATTACAGAAATTGCTATTCATATCCAACTCTGAGCCCAGAGGGAGAAGCTTCCATAACAAACTCCCAGCACTACTCAATAGAATCTCTTATTAACTTTTCTCTAAGCAATTTCACATAAATGTAGTCTATATTATCCATCCTACTCCTTCTCATTTACTCTGCTGCATCAAGCAAGGCCACTTGGCCATCTTTGTCTTTCTTTCTGTTTCCAAACCCATTTATAACTATGGTCACTATTTTGTTCTGTTTATGTTACTCCATTTATTTCTGATTTGACATATAGATAGCATCAGTGTGCGAGGAGCCCTGCTTTATTGCCCATGTAATGTGCCTTGGATTAACATAGGAAGTATCACTGGTAATCCTCAATGTCTTGACCAGACCAGCCAAAGTCATTTTAACAACTGTATCACCATCTTGGCAACTGGGGAGTCTCACAATATGTTTGTCTGATAATGTGCCTCTGTTATTATACTCTGATGGAGCCAATGGAGACTACTGTGCAGTGAAACCCTTTGCTGTAGTACAGGTGATCCTCACACTGTGCCAGTCTCATTCCTCTCTCTTTGCTGTTCATTTTCCTACTCAGTTCTATTCCATTCATTTCTTTTTCTTGTGTACTTGTTTTTCCTTTCACTCTTCAGTAAATGCAGGGGTGGACTCAGCACATATAACTCTCTTCCCATTGTCTAGTTTGAAGCTTATCTACTGCATCTCATCTGCCTTGACTGCATGATGACCTGGCAGGGGTCAATGACAACCTGACTTGCACTGAGAATATTATTTTGCACAGCTGCTTGTGCTGTGCACAGGAAACAAGGAGGCAGGCTGTGGAATTGTGAGGCAGTGGACAGAAAGCAAATGAAATTAATTCCCCACACTGCATCATTAAACTGTTGAACTCAGGATGTATTCAAACAGAGGAGTTTAAGAAGAGATTTAACAAATTCTAGGCAAAAAAATCTGCAAATGCTTTGTGCACAAAGAAACAACCTGAGGCAGAAGATGACTCCTAGTGCCTTAGATTTTCAGGGAGCACCACCCCAGGGATGTGTTCCCCTGTCCATTTAATCCATCTGTAAGCTTCAAATGAAGGCCATTAGATAGGATAGGAGCCTGAACTACATAGAATTCATATAGTTCTGATAATCTTGGATCAGCTGGGGAGAGTTTACCCTTCTGTGCTTTCCCAGTTTGTAGACATTTTTCTAGTGATACAGTTTGATGATGATTGTTCTGACTTCTAACTATCAACCTCCCATTTTTTTTTAATAAGGCAAATGGAAATGAAAATACTCATCTTGCTCTTGCTGAATGTGTTGACTATGTATTCTGCAGCCAAATCTTTAGTGCTGTCATTACACAACAGTATGAAGTAGAACTTGAGACAGAGACAGGTTGCATTCCTCACCTGGCCAGGTTCATTTTTTTGGCTAGTCTAATGCATTCTGCAAAACAGGGAGAGACAGACTGACTTTGCCCTCTGAAAAGCAGAAAGCATTATGAAAAATAATGACATACAGTACAGTCCTGGTTATTCAGATGCCATAGGGAAAGTTAAATAAGCCTGATTACAGAGGTTTCAGAAATTCAAGGGACTTGTTAGCATAATTAATAGAAATCAGGGGACATGGCCATATTTTGGATAATAGAAGTTCTGGACAACAGCAAGGCAGATGACCCAGGGTTATATTGCAATACCAAAGCTGCAATGCAGCTTCCACAGCTCTCATCTTAAAAAACTTTCCTAATATCTGATTACCGTTCAAAAACGCACTCTGCTTGAGAGAGATAGAGAGAGAGTAACCACTATGGGTACTACATACAGTAAAACAGAATCAAACCCCCTGAAATTACTGAGGAAGCTAATACTAACTAGTGGTGTTTATGTGTTTTTCCTCCAGATGTGATTAATTTAGTCAAAGTGAAACTACACAACAACCTACAAAAGGGATAAGCTTCCGCTTGCTTTAATTCTTTAGGACTTTCCCCTTTTCACAGCATCAACTCATGCAGCACATTTTTGTCTCATCACAAAAGCTACTCTTGCATGTGTTGTTTTAGGTACCGTTCACAAACCACTGTGGGGTAGCAGCTGGCAGAAGCTGATATTTAAATAGAAACATTTTAATGGCAATTAGAATAATTTACTCCCATTCCATTTGCAAAGTTATGTTCTGCTCTAAACATAAGGCAGACAAATAGATAAATGGATAATCATGCAGACATCACACTGTCCAAACTAACAGTGGTTGATCACAAGACAAGATTACACTGGGCTTCTCACTCTGCAAATGTTGCATTTCCAGAGATATCCGAAATGTTTTCCTACATCCTCAATGGAATTTTGTTCATTGTTCTGTGAGAAAGTCCTCATAAGGAAAACAAAATATTTTCTATGCTTGGGATCTGAAAATAAGCCTTAACTGGTTTAGACTCTAAGACATTAAGAATTGATAGAGGTTTGGTCAATCTGACTGTCTATAAAGCTGTTCAGAGACCAGTTCTTTCTGACAAGGCCAGTGAAAAGTTTGCAAATAATAGCATTATTTAAAAAATGCTTCTAGCAATTACTTTATCTGGAAATACAATCATATATATGAAAGTTCTATTTTTTTTTTTAAATCACAGACTAGCATTTTTTTTTCTCAAAACACATCCAGTCAAAATGCTATTACTGACAGACAAATTCTGATCATATCTATTTCATTTTTATACTTCATGGCTGAATATTTAATACTCTCATAAGTAATGGAATGCTTTAACTTACTGTTTTCAAAATCCCACTGAAGAAAATGCCTCTGCTTGCTTTGGTCTGGATGTTGCAGCTGTTCAGCAACTGCAACTCTGTCTCCTTTGCCATGGTGCAACTACTCTTGTGCAAGGTGACCACAGAATAGTGGCACATGGTTAAATCACTTTTGTTATTCTCACTCAGTGAGGAGACAAGAACTGCTGTCTGTTTTTTCCTTTACTCCTACCAGTACTTAAATTTGTGTGGCTATTCCTAAACTTTGTAGGGAAATCCAGGCTAAAATTAACTTTTTTTTTTTTTTCCTCTCCAGGAATAGCTTAGAACTGCTAAGTAATTTTATTGTGTTTATCATTAACATTGTTCCATCAACAATTACTCACTAGCTCTATTAGCAAAGAAGTTACAAAAAAAAGCATGGAAAATAAAAGGATGACCCCTTGACAGGTGTCACTGTACAAACACAAGATTGAGAATGTTTTGCTTTCTGTGAGGAAGGTTCAGAAAGGATCAGTCACTAGGACTACACACATCTGTGCTTGAAATTAAAATATGATGAAAGTTCAAGGATGTATAATGCAGAACCTGAACATCCAGGCTTCACAAGGCAGCAGTTCAGGACCCAGGGCATTTTATTTGATATATTCATTTTTCAAGCGATCCATGCTGAATTTAAATGGTGATAACTCATACGTCTCTCTTTTAATTTACTGCACTAGAGCAACAGGGTTCTTCCTACAGCAAATCAACTCAGGTGATGAACATGCATGTTGTTTTTCCTATCAACAATATATTGCTCGCATTGATGAGTTTATGACATATTAACTGTGGTCTTGCACTGATGGGCAGCTCTGTGTTGTATCTGTGGCTGGGGAAGTTCTGGGCTTCATTGACAAACAGGGTAAAACCTGGTGCTCCATTTACACAGTGGAAACTGTGTTTGACAGTGTATGACATTGCTTTCTTAAGGGTAACAAATAGATGCTTTTAGGGAAAAAAAACCAAACCAACAAATGCATCCCAGGAAAATTTCTGATTGCATTACAAAACATAAAGACTGTCTGTGTCATCAGCCAGGGAACATTCATGATTCATTTGGATTCCATAAGGGAAAAAAAAATCCAACCTGCTGACAGAAAAAATAATACTTCAAGCATGAAAGGAACATTTTATTTTTATAAATATACAGGAAATTCAAACCAGTTGCAGTTAAAAATATCCTTTTTTGAAACAAGCCAGTCAAAATTTTGTTTTGACAGAGTTTTTATGCAAGTATTGTAACCATTAACTGATATGAAAGCCTGACAAACTGACAGAAGTCTTTATGTGCCTGTATGCCAGGTGATCCTCATCTCCTTCTGACATCCCTGTAACTAATATCACACACACACACACCCCCCTCACTCAGTTCTTGAGATACATGTAAATAATCAGCTGTGTATTTCTTCTGAAAGTCTTGTTATACATGTCGATACATGTATTATTAAAATAAAAGTCAGATATTCACAACCAGGAAGAGGGTTGCTTGCCTTCTATTTCTATTTTCTGGATAACCCAATCTGCATCAGGACAAAACAGTTTGCAGATTCTAATCAATTTCTCCAATCTAACAACATTTTCTTTAGTGATATTTTCCGACTTTGACCACATATTTTGTTAATACATCTGTCCCCTTGCTTACATACTCATGAAAGGATCTTCATAATTCTTGCACTGAATATTCAGTTAACATTGTGGTCTGAGATGACATCAGGAACAAAGGACCCGAGGGAGAGGACAGATGCACAGCAGCCTGCTAAACAGCACAGGAATGATCCGAGCAGGGTGGGATGGTGCTGGAGTGGGTAGGTAGGTCAGGTGGAGGCTGAAATGGGAGAATGGATGGATGTGGGAGGAGGCAGCCAAGAGATCATCAAGGAGACTGAGAGGGCAGGAGGAGGGAGCCATGGAAGAAGGGATAATGAGATTAGAGGATCAGAGAGTTCAGCGGCAAACTAGCTTGGCGGGTAGGTGTGAGAGAAAGTTCAAGGAGGTCAATGTGCTCTTGTTGGAGGAGCAGTGATGCACTGCAGGGGAGCACTCGGGGCTGCAGCAGCCGGGAAGTGGCCTCTGAAACAGGCATAAAGATCATAAGTTCAATTGCTAAACTATTTGAGCAAATTAATTACGTAAATGCGGCATGTTCCTTATTTAACGAATGGAAAATTAAAGAGGCTTACATTGCAAAGCAAACAGCAATTAAACCTGCTGCATCTGCACACGTGTATGTGCACCTGGATACCAAATCACTGTTACCCAGGGCCAGGACAGTTTGCTTCCGTGGTAGCAGCAGAGGTAAAAATAGTGGTGAACTGGTGAGAAAAGCAGTAGCTGCTGCAATGCTTTTAGGGGACACACTTTCAACTAAAACATAAATATTTTAATTGAGTTATTTGCCACAAATCTGTGGATTAATTCCCATAAATCTATGGAAAATAGATTTCTATTTTCTAGAAATCCATTTCTAATGTGTATGCATGAGAGAGAGTACTGGAAACCAAAAGTTAAATCCTGTGGTACATAAACATACATGCATGCATATTGTTTTTGGAAATAAATTTGATGTCAAAGTGGCTCGTTAAGCTGCTGTAGTTTTTAATTAAAACAAAAAGTAAGAAGGCTGGATGCCATAAACAATACTGAAGTGAGTAGAAAAGGGTCAGGGGCTGTCAGCCTTGAAATTCAGATTAAGGTAATTACTCAAACCAAAGGCACAAACAAGAAAGCCAGATGTAGTGAGTACTGAAACAAATACCTTCTTCAGAGGAGAGCAAGCCGAGTGAAAAGCTGCCATTCACCCGCAGTGTGATGTCCTAAGGCTGAAATATAACAGCTGGGGAACAACTTCAAAACGCAATGGAAACTCAAAAAAAACTTGATTTTGTCTTTTGACATACTCCTTCTCACCTTGCTGTCTGATAACCTTTATCTATTTCACAGGTATTAACTTCTGTCTCTCTCACCTCCTGTAATCTCTTCTCCCTGACTGAATTAATTTCTTCTCCT
This sequence comes from Cettia cetti, assembly GCA_013401135.1. Lineage (NCBI taxonomy): Eukaryota > Metazoa > Chordata > Aves > Passeriformes > Sylviidae > Cettia > Cettia cetti. The sequence goes on along the minus strand of VZUI01060068.1, from coordinate 86,330 downwards.
CTTGCTACCAACCACCTTTTCCTTTCAAGTGCCTGACTGATTAAAACATTTAGGTTTAACTAAGGGCATAATTTCTAACCAGTGGTCACAGCTCAACTCTGCATCCTTATTGGGACAGGTGAAGGAGCTGCATACCTCCTAGCTTGCATGCTTTTCTACCTCTAAAGGGTGTCAGCTACAGACAATCCCACTTAAAATGCAACAGCTGCATTTTTGACCCATTAAAGTAAATTTCCCCAGGAAATCCACCAAGACTTTAACCTGGACAGAAGAAGAAAAATGCAGAAGATTACTATGTCAAAGTCATACACTTTCCAGCCTGGTCTGAATCCCCTCTGTGGCAATTCTCTCCTGACCAAGGGAATGACCAAAGCCAACAAAAATATCTGCTCCACTCCAGAAATGAATGTGACCCTGGAAGCACCTGCAGTTCCCCTCCGTAGGAGTGACAAAGCTTTACTGGTAGGCTTTTTGTCAGCTTCCAGGCATAAGCACAGCTGCCTATATTTGCAGTGCTGAGCAGCACCAATCCAGACTGGAAGGGAAAGACAGTGATATCTGGGAATCAGCCTGTTCTTCCTGCTGGGCCAGCCTGAGCTATCTGGCCTTCTTTCTCCCACTGGCCAAAGCAGGGGCTGTCTCTGCAGCTCCTCAGTGACTGAAGCACCTATGCAGGCAAGCGTTCTGGTTTTACTTCTCACATAGTACTTGAACCCACAGATTTATATCTGTGCAATGTACAGTTATGAAAACACATCAGTGCTCTGACGGGCCACAAAATGCCTCATTACCTTTAAGAAGCACAAGGGCAGTTTATAGCCAGTGAGAGGCCACAGGCTGAGACTGGGGCCCTGATGTAAAGCTCCAAGAAGGAGCCAGGCTGGGAGGACACAGTCTCTGAACATCTTACAGAAATGTCTATGAGCTGAGCCTTGTGGAGGGAGTCCTTGAGGCCCTGTGCGGAAATTTCTCAAAATGTTTCTAAATTTGGCTTCTGATTCAGATCAGTTCTTTGCTGATTTAATTTGGGATGAATGAATAAGTACTTTAATAGATACTAAGAATCCTTCTTGGCCCTCCCACTGATATGTTGTCAGACACAACTGAACTGGACTGTGGTGCTCCTCTGGACAAGATTTATCCAAAAATGGAGCTGGACACCTTATGAAACTGTATGGATGCTGCTGTTGTCCTGTTGAGGTTTAGTGAATCTGTGCTGGAGTTGTGAGGTACTAAATTTTGTTCCTGTACTGTCCCTGAACACTCTAAGTCTCGATTCCCAAAAGGTCCATCCAGGTTCAGTGTGCTCAGAAAATGACTTTCAGTCAAGACATTAGCAGTCACAGGTTATTTGCAATTCTCTTAAATGTTAGGACTTTAAACGGATCCTCTTCCTTTTGTTCTCTCTGAGCCTCAGGGCTTTTTCATGCAGAGCTGCTACAGTTGTTCCTTTTGTTTACTCGACTGTGGAAAACCCTCAAAGAGTTTCCTTCTCAGAACCACGGACAGGAAAAGTCCTGGTGCGGCTGCTGGAGAGAGCAGCGCTGCTCTTCCGCGCTAAATTAAAGCTGAGTCAAACACTTCTTTGTAACCTGAATTTGAGCTTACATGGGGATGGTAAAGGCTGAAATATCCCTACAACTAACAAACCCTCAAAGTGCTGGGCAATGCTAACACTCCTGTTTCCTTCCAGAGGGCTGTGTTACTTCAGCTCCTCATGGAAAGATATATGGCTGGAGAGGGCACACTAACCTAGTAATGGGTAGTAGTCTGATAAAAGACTCATCAGGGTCAGTCTTAAGGTCAGTTTTCCACAATCCCTGCTTTTCCCAGTGTGGCTGTGTGAGAGCTCTAACACTGAGGAACAGAAATGACCTCCTGCCAGCTGCCATTTTACCAGAATAAGTGTCTTCCTTGAAATACCAGCTTCTGGGAAAGGTAGTCCCAACAGAAAATTGCAATCGTCCCTGAGGCAAAGTTTTGAGCTTGGTTTTGTTTTCTACTCTTCCACTGACTGATGAAGTCATATGGTGCTAAATGTTGGGAACCAGGAAACCTTGATTCCTCTCTGATGGGTCATCAGGCCTGCTTCCTTCTCTATTTTACTAGGAAAAAAGATTTGATTTGCCTAGAGAATCAACCCCCTCTCTATCTGCCTCTTCAACACCCAAGACTGCCCCACTCACCTGGGATGCTTGGGGTTCTGCTTTAAATTATACAGACCTCATGGCTGAAGTCTGCCTTTTTCAAATAATTTAGTAAACCCCAATTTTTTTGCAGGTTACCTTAACATTTTGTTCCACATCCAAACAGCCAGCCATCTTGTTAGCTGGAGAACACTGCCGCTTGAAGGCCCACTTTCTTGGAAAGTTTTAGTAAGGTCAGAAACAGACTCACTCAGTGTTTCATAAATTTTACTTAGGAGGGGATAGAAAGCAAGGCCAGGGAGTTCAATCTGTGATGTATATGCAAGTGAGCCAGAATCAAAACCCGCAGATCAAAACACTTTTGGGGAAATTCAACGGACAATAATGAGCATAGATCTAAATCTTGCAGGTGGCTTTTCTTTCTTTTCTGATAAGCTGAGACAAATCCCTACATCTAAAAGTCTCACATCTTTCAAATGCCCTAAGCTTGGAGCAGTTCTGAGTTCCATGGTGGGACCTGAGCTCCATTCAAAGATATGTGAATATGCTGCTCATCTACAAACACATTTGCCTGTACTGACTCAACCTGGGGCTGTGTTCAGCATAAACCACCTGACATCTATATGAAAAGGTGCAGAACATTGCCTTGAGCTCAATAGTGAACTGTGAGTTATAAGACTGATTCCCTGTTCAGCCTTTGAACAAGCTACAACTTACATCACTGGCTTGAGGGTGGTGGGGTGAGAAGCTGTGAAAAACGTGTTGCTCCAGCTATGGAGCATGCAAGCTGAGATCCAAAGATGCATTTCTAACTTAGTCCATCAAACATGGAGCAAAGGATTGAACCTCAGGCCAGGCAGGTTTCACAAGCACCAATGATTTAAAATCTAGACTTAACAACAGACAATAATGTCTTCAGGTATTTGGAAAGATGAATACCAGTTTCAGGAAAGATGTTGGCAAGGAGCTGCCAAGAAGCCAGACATGTCACATGTGGTTTGAACAGCAGCTGTTGTTGAAGCATCTCAATCAACACTTTCTTTAACACAGTGCCCTCGTGTTACCACCCAGGAAGAAATACGTGAAGCAACAATTTTTTAGAAATACTCAATTTTATTAAGGAAAGGGGTTCCAGTGGAAACTGATGATAAATTTGTTCATTTCTTCTAAATTTTCTTGGGAAAGATAACTTAATTACTCAAAAAAACCAAACCAAACCAAAACAGATTTTTTCTTTACATTTTCAGTTATCTGGCAAAACATTCTCCATATTTTTGAGAGATGCTGGCACTTCTTCTGTAATCTTAACCTCTTTTTAACCATTGAGGAAAAATTGTGTCTTGGCAGGTGATTTCTAGCTGGAGACCCCACCAAGAACAAAAGCAGCAACAAAAATTACCAGCCTCAAGTGCAAAAAACCAATAAATTAAATTACACCAATATATCCAGTAATTACTTGCAATCACTCTTCTTTTTGTTTTCCTCTTTAGTAGCCAGACCTTGCTTTATTAATTTAATTACAGCTCTCTAACCTCAGGTGGCTGCCATGTATGGGTCTGAGTGGCAAAAGGAGCAGCATGGCAGAGAGATTCCCCCAGACCTTAATTTTAGTGGTTCAAAGCATGGCATCTTAATAAATAATAACTTAATTGCCAGCAGCTCCAGTGCTTTTGTAGATCAGAAGTTAATTTTTATTTCCTCTTCCTTGCAGCAAAGCATGCCTCCCTGCAGTCACTGTGTGGTGGTGACCCTGGCTGGAGGGAAATGATGTCTCAGAGTTTTGGGGAATAACTTCCCTCATTTTAATTTCAGTGGCCTGGTAATTGTAAAAATCTTTTCCCACCCACATTGTTAATTTTAATTAAAAACTGACAAGGGTAATCAATCCTCAAACTTGTATTTGAGGACCTTTTATAAACTGCCTAAACCAAATTGCTCCAAAATGCCACAGCTTTTATTAACACTGGAGAAACTGAGAGTCCAACCAGAAAGGTAGTGAGGTCTCTCAAGTCCTTAGCACTGTAGAGGAATTAGCCTTTTAGTGAGAATAGTAAAATGCACCCTTTTCACTCTGTCTTGCTCAACCTAAACAACTGATGTCATCTCATCCATCAGGATACTGAAAATTATATAAGCCCATCATTTACCATCAGTAAAAACAGATTGAGCCTGGCTATGCAGCCTGAGTTTAGTTCAATATTTAATGGCTCATGTGTTGCATTTTATTTCATCTGCAGTAGTTTTCTGCTTCCTTATTTATTACAATCATCTTTATTCCCTGTAGTAGCACCTTGCAGTCAGGCTGTATTCCCAGCTGCTTTGAGGGGATAAAGAAGCCAGCTCCAGAGCTATGATGACGTGAACAGAAATGAGAGGGAGAAGGAAAGACAAGATGGATGAAGAGCAAAGGAAGAGCAGTTGTGCTGGTATACCTGTTTTACATAATGAATTTGAGGATTTTTCAAGGTCCTTTTCCATCCTATTTGTGATGGTTCTACTGTCCATACTAAACTTGCATGTGAAGGTCCCTGAATCTTCGTGATACTTTGTCTTTGTTTCTCTGAGATGCTGTATGGTGGGGAACTGTTCACTGCTCCCTATCTACCTGAGGTGTCTCAGATGAGCTTAGGAGTGGTGTTCCTGCAAGTGGGGAAGAGAATTCTAAGGAAAGTCTCCAGGTGAAGCAATTTCTAGAACAGATAGCAAATGTAGAGAAGTTGTCAGGTCAATGAAACAAACAGCAGCTTTGGGCAAAGAAACTTACCTTGTATAATATTTTAAATCCAAATAACTAGCATGGAATCATGAGGATGAAATCAAAGGGGTCCCTTCCATCCCAGAATGGGAAACTGAGATTGCTGTCAGGGTCTGCTAAAGAGATTTCTGGTGAAAGATGTTCCCAGTAGTAACAAATCCTGTGCAATGTTAGTTGCCCCAGAGAGCCAGAGCTGAGCCAGTCCCATCCAGCTCTGAGGGTTCAGCTTCTTTCTTCCTCAAAGGAGGAAACTTGTCACACCAGCCTGGCACATAAGGATACAGAGTGCCAAGGTGAAAGGGGCAGAATACAGTGAGTCAAGCAAGATCTCCCCTGAGAAGACAGCCCTAAAGTCAGAAACCTGTCCTTGAGAAGCATTTGGAAAGTTGGTTTGCTGTTGATAGAATTTTGGGAGGGATGGAAATCACTCAAGACTTGCTATGAGATTGATGCATTTGTCTGCTGGCAGGGATCCTGGTGTGGGAACTGCTGAGACAAACAGGATTGTAGAACACATTTTGCTAAATTTGAAAACACTGTTTTTGTCTTTTTTTTTTTTTTTTTTTTTTTTAATCTCTGCACCTTGTAGTTCACTGGTGTCATAAATTTAGCCAAAACATAAGAACAATGCTAGAAAATTTGATTGCTCTAGATAATTTGGGTGATCTGTTTGAGAACCTAGTGTATCAACATAAGGAGATAGTGGTCTGAGAGATTCCTGCATATCAGCCAAGCTGTGATCAACATCCAAAGGCAAAAGGCAACTCACATCTCAGAAAATAAGGTACTTCTGTTAAGAGTGATGTTACACCAATCCATCCTTTGACTACCACAACCTTACCCACATTCCAGGCTCTCATTCCTCCTCCTGGTAGGCGCTCTCCTGTGGACTTTGCAGGGCTAGTTCAGTGCACTAAGATGAAAACAATCAACTGTTTCACCAGTTGTTGCCACTGCTAGGTAGAACAGCTTTCTGCTACCCAGCCAAATTGTTGTAGGCTTCTGTGGCAATGCTGCTCGAGGCTGTGGCTCCATGAATATTTCTTTTGGCAACAGGGTGAGACGGGGACCCTCTTGCTTGAGGTCACCATGCTGCTGGTGCACTGATGAAGGGCTGAAATGGATTGTGAGGAAGTCAGGTTTTCACTCACACTGGACAGCAGGTAGTAATGCTTCCACAGTCATGCAGTGTAGTTTGGATGATGTGAAATGGCAACTTGTTACCTGCAAGACTGCCATTTTCCCCTCTAGATCTCTCAATGATAAAAGCTAAATGGATTATGATGGAAAACTAAATAAAGGCTTCCTCTGTTTTGGTCAGATAATCAGACCTGTGTATATGCAGAAAAAAAAATAAGATTAAGTACCTTATGTTTGAATAGCAATTGCTTTTCAAAAATCTGTGATTTGTTCAGTACCTTGAAAGTAGAAAACACAGAGAAATCAATCATAGGAAAATTCTTTCAAATGGAACACATATCATGAAAAATTTGACCACTTCAACTGATAAATGTAAGCAGCTATAAGCCATTGATTTTATCTGTGGTCTTGACTAGAGTGATCTTAACTTCAATGTTATATGTTGCAGTCAGGTTTGCAGAATCTTTAATGGCTAACAGATAGCCTGACCTGGAGAAGCAATGAAGCAGAACTCCAGTGTCCATATGCTCCTGCATCTCCTGGAGACTCTTGGGGGTGCCCCTGTGTGTGTCTGACACTCACACACCTTTGTGCAAGAGATGAGATTTTTCTTCTCTCTTATTTTGGTTGACTGCTTTGCCAGAGGGAAGGAAAAATACTCTGTGGGAAAATGTTTTCTCAGTAAAGGAGGATTAATTAATGTTAGCAAGAAGGTCATAATATTTAGATCAAGACAATTTGTGATGTCTTAAGGGGGAAAAATGTGCATCTGTATAAAAACCAGAAAAATCCGCACCTAAATATAATCACCCTCAAACAGAAGATGGAAGATTTTGGTTTATAAATTTTAAAATATTCTGTTGACTTTCAAAGCCTACTATTTAGGAAACCCAACCTTGGGAAAATGAGATTGAAGAACTGTCACTCGAGGCTGTTTTTTCCAGTGAAGGACAGCTTGTGTATAGAGGTTTACTTCAGAAGACAAACTAATGACTTGAATCTTAGAGAGGCAGATGATAACATGGTATAAATGGGCCACCTTTAGAACCAAGAATCATTAGACTATGACTTCACAGGATTTATGTCTATTTGTCATAGATGGATTTAGAAACTGTATTGTGTCCTCACTGAGAAGGAGTATGATTTCTGTACAAACAGAAATAAAAAAGGTCTGCTGGGGACAGAGGTGCCATATGTGAGTGCCCACTGTATTTCACCTTTATGTCACCTGGAGCTGCCTGGAAAGGTCTGTCACAGCTCAGAAGGAAGGAGATAAGAGTAGATAAAAACTCTGTGTCACCAATGATTCTGTTTGATGGAAGAAGCAGCATGGCCTTAGGCCCAAGATAGACTCTCAAATTCTTCATTGTACCTTTCACTGACATAATTGGAACTAGTAGTGGCTGCTGTCTTGATTAAATCTGAACAGCCTTTGGGATTCTCTGACTCTGAGACCGATCCTGTACAGCACCACGGCACAAAGCTACATGTCAGCTGTGAGTACCTTGTATTTCACAATGCTCCCATGAAACAGGAAAAAAGAAAAGGGAAAAAGAAAAAAAACCCAAACAAAAAAACACTCTTCAAAGCAGATTAAAGGTAGAAATCAAACCCTAAGAAATCAGTTAGTGACACAAGTTAAGTTTTTTGAAAGAACAGGTCTTTTAGTACAAACTCTAAAATGTAGAAGGAAAGGAAAGCCCCGCCCAATGCGATGTAGAAACTAATAAACTGTTGTGTTTAAATGAACACTTGTTACCAGGACTTCAGGGTAAAGAGCATTTAAGGATCCGTACTTTTTTCTTGAGTGAAGAATTGACCCAGTAAATTTATAAATATGCAGATTGATTGACTGGGTTACTCATTTTAGAATGAATTTGAAATGGATAGTCCTCAGTTTTACTCATTCAGAGAGTTATAAGTGACTATTGATTTGTCCTAAACACCCAGTGCAAATAATAAACAGAAAGTTAAATAAAAATTATTTTTCTTGGTGTTTACTCTAGAGTAATGGGAGAAATCTCATTCCAATACAGAGAATGAATCCGGGGAAAAAGGTCAAAAATTGAAATTTCAGTGTAAAAGAAGGTTGTATGTAGTTCATTGAAGAAGTCAAGGCATGGGCTGAAAAGAATGCCTTAGGCAGATTAAATATACTTGAGTTTTTAGGATGTTTTAGGATGGTTTAACCAAATTACTGGGGTAAAAAAAAAGGTTCAAATAATTGTATTTGGGTAAAGCATAACGTCATTGTGAGATAATAAAAAATCTTATAAATTATTACCTGCTTACAAAAATCATCACTTTGCAAAAATTGCGGTTAAAAGGAATCCCAACACAATGCAGAAGAGTGAAACTTACCAGGAAGCCAGAGCTAATCAAGATATTAATGAATAAAGCAGGGAGTAGTAAAATGACAGAGTTTGTATTAGCACAAAACTTATTTAGATTTTACCATCCTGAAGTTGATGGTGAAGATAAATAGTTGTGGATGGATGAAATGGAGAGGCTGAATAATAAAATGGTAAATGAAATTCAGCGCTGCTAGGTGCAAAATAATACATAACAGGAACAATAACTCCAGCTATCTGCATAATTTAGATCTAAGTTAGTCATCAAAGATCTCCCTGAAAACACTCCCCTTTTGCTTGGCAGGGGTCAAACATATCAGTCAAATCATAGTATAGAAATATCTATCAGAAATTATGATGAAAATGGTAAGAAAATGGCAGAAAATACCATGAATTTAGTCTCTAGATCTGGGCTGTGCCCACATTTCCTGACCTCAGTGTCAGGGGGATGATACAGCTTGGGTATATGGACCAGAACAGGATCAGTCTCTTCAAGTGTTGTGCCAGGACCATGAATTTCTCTGGGACACAGCTGAAATATGACCTCAGGGACAGGAAAGAGGCATTTGCAAGGGAGACCCCTGCCAACACCTGGTTAGAGAGTAGAGAACTGTGAATACCATGAAGGCTGCTGGCCCTCACCACTTGCTGCTGACCCCTTACAGGGCTGAGGGCTGGAGCATGGTCACCTCTGGTCCGATACCCCAGGGAGTTTTGTTTGTCCCCAGAGTTCCAGCTGCCTCAGCTGCAGAGCAGATTGCTGTTATTTAGCTTTGGTAAATTCTTGACTTTGTAATATTCAGATTATGCAGCCAGCTGCATTATAGACTATTAGGCCAAAACTGCTTCTCACTTGCAGTAGTTCTGCTATAATAAATATTCATAGCCTGATTACAGGCTATGGTTTTCCAACCTACGTACTAAGGGATTATTTGGAAGTTTTGCTTTAATGATGCACAAAAACTGTAATAGTCCTTTCAGAGTCTTATGCAACAATATGTTTGCTTCTTCTAAAAGCTAAATAACTCTTGTTTTGAATGATTTAGTAGCAAATTCACTTAGTCACTGTGCTGTGGTTCAGTGATCTGCAAAATTTTCTTTTTAGAAATACAAACCCATTATGTAAATACTAAGGAGCATCTTCAGGAAAATTAACTTCAATTTGTTTTTGTCGGGGTTTTTTTTGTTTATTTCAAATTTTATAAGCTTGAGATCACTCATAGAGACTTTTCCCCCTTAAAATATGCAAAGTAAATTTGTTGGCTGACTCAAATCATTGATAAAAGTTTTAGCTGTGAAGCACTGCTCACAGTCAATTTTGTATCTCCCAAGAACAGAGGATAGAAGAAGAGGGGTTTGCCCAGCAAATCCCCGAGAAAAGATGTTTTTTTGATTAGAAATTGTGGTTTCACAACCTGGTCAACTTCTGTTATTTGGTTCTTTCATCTGCTTTCTCCTGAGTTTCCTGCTTCTGAATGCCTTCCATCTCAAAATGCTATAATGTGCAGAAGTGAGGGATCTAAACTTGGTACTCGTTCAAAGATGTGAGAATTGATTTTTCTGTATGTCCAGCTTCTTCCACAGAGGTATTTTGATTCTCTCCAGCAGGTTTATATACTTGTGGAATACAGTCCTTGCTAAACAATTTTCAATGCCAGAAAAGAATTACCTTGTCAAGGATCCTCACAGTTTAATGACTATAAAAGCTTACACTGAATGAATTTCAAGACTTAAAAATACCCTCACTGGGAGGACTCTCTTTGGACAAATGTTTTGACCTTACAGAAATGAACAGGGTAGGTATCGCTGAGCAGGTACTAACTCCAGGACTCATATTTCCCTAAAATAGACACCTAAAGCCAAGAAAACATTTTTTTTTTTTTTTTTTTTTTTTTAAGCAGTTGGGGGAGATTGAGGTATTGACTGAACCTATTTTTCAAATGGTGTCATTTATTGAGCTATTAAGTCCATGTTATGAAAAGTCAGGTCATTAGAAGAGCAGTGCTGTGCTGATAAAAATAAAATGTGTGAGATGTGGCAATGTCTGGGGAGGAATGCCACATTTTGGTTATTTTTCCCATTCTAAACAGCACAAAATAAAGTGTTTAATTAATTGTTTGCTCTGCATTTAACAACTTTGCTTTAGTTCATTTGCTTAAGTGCAGCAGCAATCAAGAACACATTAGCTAATGCTGCTGCTCATCGAGGGGGAGGCTACAGGCAGGTGCTGGGGTCAGTGTGTGCAGAATCAGGGGACCATCAGTCTCCTCCTGTGTTAATTTGTCTGCTGGAGTTTTCCAGAGTCACAGCGAAACAGTTGGAATCACCAGCCATTTCCAGCTGGAGCACTGAGGGTTTTTATGAGTAGATCCAGCTGGAAAAGGTCTGAAGTCAAAGAAGTGTATACTGACGGGTGACACATTGCACTGCCCTCCTGCCAGTCCCTATTAATTCTGCTGTGTGCTTCATCCCCTGCCAAGAAGGATGGTGAAAAAATGAGGGCACTGTGCAGGAGCCATGGAGATTTGAATTAATTTACTTCTCTTCCCTAAACTCCCTTGAACAAATAATTCATGGCAAGATTTGAAAAGGAACATGAAGGTATGGTTTCAAACTTTCAAAAGAAGGTTTAAAAGAAGTCACTGAATTATCCTCATTTGGCTTGACTTGGACCAAGGCTCATAGTCTCACATAATTTTCAGATGAATAATATGAGACATCGAGACTCATCTCAGGTCTGCCAGATGCATTGTAAATGAAGTTTATGAGAACTCTATGAGAAAAAACCTTTAATAGAGGACCAGGAAATCTTATTTGTCAAGGGATTTTTCTCAGAGATTTTCTTTTGATTTTCTGTTTTTTGTTTGTTTTCATCAGAATAATGAAGAATATTTTGGATTTCTTGGATATGCATATTCCAGATACATCTGCCCCAGAAAAGCCAGCTGGGGAGGAGCTGACACTTACTTGTCCAAGGTTTACCTCAGTCATCCAAATCATGAGCTATGGTGAAAATTTAAGCTCCTGTTTAAAAGCAATGAGATGTGCCTGAGAAATGAGGAATTAACATTAATGTTACCCCCATCAACTGAACAGCAGTAACCAGCCACATATATACTTCAAGTTCATTTTAAATATGACACAAGTGCCTTGGCTTGAACCACCACGGGAGGGCTGTTCATCACATTTGATGTGTACAGGAAGAAGGCAACTGGCCTGTGTAATGATGCTACTATGAAAAAAACGCTCTGTATTTTCATCCAGATGTCTATATTGGGGAACTTTGGGGAATACCAATGAATTCTGATATTTTATAGCTTTTCTTTTAGGTCCTTTGCTTGAGTGTAAAACTATCCCAAAGCAGTACTCCAAGTCTGTGACTGGGGACCAATAGGAAGAGACCCTGGAAAAGGGCCCAAAGAAGTCTGAATTAAACTATTGAGACACAGGAGCTGAATGATACATCTGAATACATCAAACAGACCTGGTAGGGAGAAACTTCTTTTTTGTAATTTCTTCCCCTCTCCCTTCTGGGTAGTTATATGTCTCTAAAAGCATGTTTAATCTTGGCCGATTAAACTTGCTAGCATTTAGCACTTAAAAGGCATTTTCTTTTTTTTTTTTTTTTTTTTTGGTTAGTTTGTTTTTAAAGAATGAATTTGTTGATGATAATAGCTTTCTCAACCAAAGAGGCCCTTTTTGAATTAGAACAGATAAAGGAAGAAATCATTAAGAACAAATACAAGTTTGATTTTTGATTTTCAGATACTTAAACCTTAATTAATTTATTTTTATTCCCTGCTGTGCTTTAAATAATTGTGCTACATATATCTGCTCTTTTCACCTGATCACAGTGACAGGCACAGGTAACTGCAGGAGAAAGCTGTCTGGAGATGCAGGAGAGAAAAAAGGTATATAACAAGTTGAGAACATCGCCCTTTAAAAGTACAGTGAAAATCCAGGAACATTGACTGAATACAAACCATGACAAAACCCTCTTTTGCTCTTCAGTCTTGCAGTGAAACGTGTATTTGCAAGCATCATGCCTGTTCCCTTACACCACCTCAGGACTCACCATTACTGAAGCTTTAATGGCTTGTGCCCCTTTTTGCAGGGGGGCTGTTGAGTTAAAGCTGTTGGCTGCAGGCTGCTCTCTGTCTGCAGGGGCTGCAGCACCAGCCCTTGGACAAACCCTGGAGCACCAGGGTGCTGTTGTCATGTATGAAGAAGAAGAAGAAACACCTGGATGATCAATTCACCCCCTCAATGCCACACCCTGCACCTTCTGATGCCAACTCTTCACCCCCTCATCTCTTTTCCCTTTCTACAGCAGGAATGATCTGGCCCAAGTAATCTCTTGGGTGTCAATATTCAGCTTTGCCTACATTTCAGAGAGGTGGCCCTCCCACACAGCACAGCAGAAACAGGGGCTTCCCCTACAGCTCCCTGCTCTTGGCAAGGAGCTGGATGGAACTCATGGGTGACAGTGGCTGCTTTGGGCTGTCTGATCATCCTACTGCCTGGCCCAGCTCTCTCACAACGAAGTCCAGACACACTCTACATACAAATGTGCCATTTGAAAAACCTGTTCTGGGAGCCATAGCAAGATACAAGGCTCTTGGCAACTTTTTTTTTTTTTTTTTTTTTTTAATTTAAAAAGGGCTATTGAAATCTTTTACAACATTTAAACACCTGTCATTCTCAAATTGGTAGATAAAAGAGCACAGTTGTTGATTAACTGTACCACTGAGGAAGTTAGTTCTACAAAAGCATGTAGACTGTGCAGTTGTGAAATGTTTTTTGATTTAAAAGGCAGAAGAAGCAATACAGAGCTTCACCACTTAGCTGTAATGCTGATATGCTTCAGTCTCTAAAAGCTTACAGTTTTTTTCTAGTTTGTCACAAAAAAAACCTGCACCTGGCTGTCATAAACGACTGGAAGAGAGGAGCCAGGGGTGGAATCCTGTGAACAATGATGCCAATAGGAAACTCCAAGATAGGACACTACCACACACAGAAATATGATCCCAACCTCCAGGGCTGCTATCTTCATATTTAGCATCACTATTTACATTCCTACTATTTTTCCATTATCTATTCAAAGTCCATTTCAAACACATGCCAGACTTTAAAATGACTGGTTAGGGCAAAATCTGGGCCAAAACTTTACAGCAGGACTGCCTAGAATAATTTCCCTAAGTTTTCTTTATTTATTTGCTTTAGATCAATAAAGTTGTAAGATGAAATGCAGCCGAGCTCTTCAAAAGCTAATGGTGAATCTGCCAGGAGGTGCAGGTTATTATCTCTCTCTCCATTGCTGCTGCTGGCACAAACCCACAGCTTGCCCCAAAATGACATTGGTAAAACAGGGTCAATAAATTCCGTGTTCAACAGCCTGGAGGGGAGCTCCTCCTTGCCTGTCTATAATGCACGTTAAAAGCTTTAACAGGATTAGTGTAAAGCTTTGTCCTCAGGTAAAATGTGTGAGTTGGGCTCTGGTTTATCCTTTCACGTGTGAGTTGCTGGCATGCAGAGTGTAAATAGCCAAGGAGGGGATGTATCTCTGAAAGGGCTACACAGCCCCATTCCTTGTTCAGTCCACTGTTTAAATTGCAGTGATCCCAGCTCAGGCATCCTGCTGCTGCCTGGGAGTACCCAGGCATTCATCACATCATCAGAAATTACCTTACATGTCTCCCAGCTGGCAAGAACCTGTGTTTATGGCAACACTCAGGGTAGCAAACTTACAAGGACAGCATTTCTACAGTGAAGTTTAGAGCCTCAGTCAAAAATAATGGACCATAATATTCCAAACTGCCCATTGGTTCAAACAGAGGGTTGGCAGTAAAAATGCTTTCCAGTGTCCTGTGTACATCAGACCTATACAGTAATAACCCTGTAAAAAAAAAAACCAACCCAAAAACATTTAATGAAGTAGCTGAATAAAGGACTTATATGGTACCCATGGAAGTCAGTGGGAAAACTCACCTCGATATCATCAAGCTCTGAACCTTCAGCTGTGTCCCACATTATCAAGAGGACAGCACACAGTGCTTGATCCCAGATACAGATGCAGTTTTCGGTAAGGGTAACAATATTTTTTCTATTGCCTCAAAGGTGACAAGCCATAAAAATCAACAGCTTGCCTCAAAGCTCTAACAATGTTTAAAGTGAAAGGATTTTCCTGTTTCCTTTAGTGTACATGGGTGTTTTTCCTATTGCTGGAACAGGAGAGTGTGAGGACTCCCAGCTTCCTTCCCTAACTGTGCCTCAGAAATGTTTCTCAGCTCAGAGGGCACCAGTTTTTATTTTTGCTCTGAGTCACACAAAATGTTATGAGTCAGACCTGGAGTGGATGAAGACCACAAATACTCAGTTTTAATGGTGTCTCTTGTGGATTTCTTCTGAGAAATCCTCCATTTGCTCCTTATGGCAAATTCCTTACCTAGATTTTATTTTGCCAAAGCCACTGATGAAGAAAACCTTTTTTTCAGTTTCCTGCTCTCTCTACTTACTTTTTGTTACAAACTGAATAATTGTGGTACATCTTCCACAGCTGGATCATTTGTTTTCATTTTCCAGGGAACTCAGATGACTCTAAAGAATTGCTGCGTCACAACAAGAGCAGCTGTGTTCTCAACTAGCACACAAGTGTCAGAGCTTTGACCAAGCACACACACACAGCATGAGGCTGTGGGATCTGCAGGTCTGATATGACATATTGCTGCTTTTAGTAGTGAATGAGCTGCTTGATGTTGCTCTTTGCAGCAGGTCCCAAGAAGGGCATCAGAAAATCCTTCCAGCGTGTTGAAGGCAGTGTTGTGCACTCCCAATGTCTCTCTTCAGCTCTTGCTGAACTCTTCATCCATCAGCAGAAGAGAGGAATGAGTTGCTTCACATCAGCGCTACTTTCTGCTCTCTAACCTAAACCTTTGGAAGTTCTGGGAACAGGGATTGCCTTTACTGCATGTGACCAGAGTTAGCATTAACTGTAAAGACTTTCCAGTTGAGAGAAGCAAAGAAATCCACAGTGAAGCCAATTTTCACAATGGAGTTGACAGAAGGTGGCAGCCTGTTCAGCCCATAATGAGGGGTTATTGTGATATCCATCAGTATGGCAGCAGGCTCCTGGATGGGCTTCTGAGCATTATTATAATATAAATCACTCATGGAAAGAGAAGAAATCCCACATGGGATTGTTCTGGGCTGCGGATCACAAGCAGCCTTTGCCTACATTGCCCATCTGGCACTGCCTACCCAGGTGAAGACCAAGTCTGTATGACACACTCAACTGCCAGGCAAACTCTAAACTATCTGCTAAGGACCCTGCAAAGTTCAGGGTGTCACATATGCCAACTGAGCAGCTGCTGGCCCAACCAGACCCCATGATCAAAAGTTTTGTTACCTGAACTGATGGTGAACCTCACCATCACAATAGCCCTCAGTGGATAGACTAGGTAAATGACAGTAAAACAATGACACTGCTCTCCAGTGCTGCATCAGAGGATGGTCCAGGGACAATAAAGGGACAGAAATTATGGCCACCAAACTGTTCATCATTACTCAATGAGTGATTCCCATGCCCTCCATTCAGTGTTGGCTGCCAGTTTGTTGTACAAGCCAAATCTTTCTCTACACCTTTTTTGTCAAGACAGTAAAAAACTCTCGTGGATCAAACTTCCCGATATTTGAGGTGTAGTCTGAGGATGAATTGTATAGGACAGGCTAACTTCAGCCACATTTTTGCTGTAGCAGTGAGGACATTTGGATGACATAATGCTGGTAAAGATAGTTAGATCTGACTCCTTCAGTCCTGCAAAAGTTGGATTTTTTTAAATTGTCTTTGGAACACCCATATGAATTTTAAACAGTTTTTCACAGAGAACAGGAGTTTTCTAGAGAGAAGAACCCCAGCATGTTTGGTGTATGTTTCAGAGGCAGATGGCAGCTTTAGAGCAGAGATCTTGTGTGTATTGAAGAGACAATCAAAACATCCATGATCTCAAACACACTTAAACAAAACCAGATGAAAATCAAAGCAAGAGGTTCTTGGGAATGTGCAGGGTACTAATACGCATTATATATCAAAGAGCCAAGGGTAGAGTGTCCCTATGTTTGACAGGGTGTGACTGCCAGACCTACAGGCCCTGTTGTTGGTGACTGAGCGAGTACCCAAAAGAAATAGCAGCAGCATTTTCAGAGTTCCCAATACTGACTGCTGCCCAAATAGTCTAGTTACTTCAGCCTAAATAGTGCTAAATTGCTAAAGTTTTCATTTTCAGAGAGATTAATCAAATTCTAATGCATAGTAAGTGGTGAAAGTCAAAAATAGGTTGCAAAATTCAATGGCAGCATCTCCTGTGCCAGCAGGAACTGTCACATGGGGTGTTACTGTCGTGCAGTACTGGAGATGAAACCATGCTATGACACCCTGACCCACATAAGAAAATGAGGCAAGGCACACAAGAATTATTGCCCTCCACAAACACCACAGTTTTTATGTAAACAATTTTTTTATGGAAGAGGACAAAAACTGACACAGGATACTTAATTTTGTTTCAGTAAAAAGTCAATTTTATATTTATGCAAACCCATGGTTTTTTCTTATGAAAGAGTTTTTAATTGAATATTATTCCTGTACTGGCTATGAATCATCCCAGATGAAAGAACCAAAATTAATCTCCCCTTTCCCAAGCCCACACTCCTTTGAATTTTAGTAAAACTCAAAGTCGGAAAGTAGGAGAGTGGTGATCAGCTCAGTGCATTCTCATCTACAAACAGCTTAGAGAGCTACAAACCAGAGAACACCAAGTGCTAGAAAATAGCAATTTACATAAGGCAGGGTAATATAGGATTGTGGCATCTCTTTTCTCTAATAGAACTGGAGAGTCTCTTCAGATTTGTGGTTTTGAACAGAATGGAGAGGTGTTCTGTCATGCATCTGTGCCAGGTTTCACTTTGTTAAAGCTTCCTCCTCTCTCAACACCTTCAGTTTTGTGTGTTTCTTCAGCGAAGGACAATTAGTCTTCAAATTAAAACAACCCCATTACAGAAACAGCAAACCTTTCTAGGGGAGACAAGAGCAGCTCAAACCCTGCCAGGCAGAGAAAAGCAAATCTCAAGGTTTCTTTCTAGATTTCCCCTCCCACCCTGTGGCCTCCTGCTGTTACCTCCAGCTTTAACCTCTCTGCCTTTTCCTCAAGAGGTTCAGTTACTTTCATCTTTGTGTTTACAGACCTTACAATGACCTGTCACAACATGAGCTCCCAGCAGCAAAAGAAAAGATGCTGATTTAGACTGGGGGGTGGCTGAAAGCTCACTCCTTTTATTCTTCTTTCAAAACCCCAGTGAAAAGAGGAAGTAAGAGTTTTCAGAGAGAGAGGTAAGACCTCCTGGGCTTCCCAAAATCCAGCTATCTGTAGGTGCCTGCTTCAGAACAGTTCATCTGTATTTTACCAAGAATCCTATGATCATAAGTACTTTATGCAATAAATAAGAGCAATCTTGCTCCCCTGGAATAAAACTTAATGATCAGGTATCAAGCAATTGTATTTAATTGCCTTGCAGGAGGGAGGTCTGCAGGTCTAAAATATGATTTTGTTGATATACATGGCCTATGCTATTTCTATCACCTTTCAGTCATTCAAATCTTAATTGCTCAGTTTTCACAAAGTCACACTAAGATAAATAGAAACTTATTTATTCCAGGTAGGGAGTGATGGCTGCAAAAGTCACCCCAGAGTCTATTTCTCCTGTTTGCAGTCACACTGAACAAAAACTTCTGAAAGATTACACAGAGGAGGTATAGAAATACCTTCTCCTTCACTTTTTTCTATTATAGTGTTACCTTGCAAGAAATGTGTCAGGACTTTTGGCATGTACTGCTCATTGGGCTGAGTTCATAGCCCAGCAAATGCTAATTTTAGGGTTGCAAAATGCTTAGAATGCTTTGTGTCCAAGGCATGATGCATGTTTAGATGAGAGTTCCCAGTGCTGCAGTGAGCACTCATCCAAGAAAAGGGCAGGGATCCATCGTAGCATTGCTCTAGGCAACACTGATCTAGGATATATGAGAGGTTCTTGGCTAAAGGATTTAAAATGCAGCAGCCTGCATGGACACAAACAGAACAAAAGAAGGTATCAGTGATGAGCTGCTAACAAAGGTGGTCAAAACTCTGGTCTCCTAACTCCAGGAAGCGTGAAGTGGGAAGGAAGGATAATCTTGTCATGTTTTCAGTGCACAAATCAGGTGAGAGGAGCAAAAAACTTTTAATAGAAACAATTATGATTGTGAATTGGTGTGAGAAAAAATTTCACCACTCTAATTTCAAAACATTAATCAGTTAGTTCAGTTTTATTTATTTTGCAAAAAGCCAATCTGCAAATAGAATTTTGATGGAATGGACGATAAAATTTTAAGTCAGGCACATCAAAATAGCTAATTTAAACTTTTTTTTTCCAGTGAAAAGTGCTTTTCATGTAGAAGTTTCGTCTTGATAGACTAATTCTTGCTGAAAGTTTTGCTTTCAAAAACACAAGCATTTTTGAAAGCTAAAATATTTGGTAATAGAATTTCCATCTCTCTTTAAAACACCAAAAAGCTTAAGAAGGACATCACAGCAGTGTTGATAGAAGTTGAGGTAATGTGCATAAAAGAGTTGTTCTGTCTGGTCTGTCACAACTCCTTAGGCTGAGTCCCCTGAAAAGTGCTGTAAATTAATCTTTAGAAAAAATCCCACATAGTACATGCTACATTCTGATTCCTGGACTTCATCACCAGCTCTCTTGATTTTTCAGGACACATATTCATTTTCATCAAAACACTTTAGAACTCCTCTCAAGTGTACCTGGAGTAATTTGGTAGGAGGAAAAGCCTCTTTAGGATGATGTGTGCAGTATGCCTGTTTATTTGCTGCCTACTCTAAATGCTGCTGAAATAAATGAGAGGCTTTTTATTGAAGTCCTTGGGCTCTGGAGCCAGCCTGTGCAGTGGTGGCATACTTGCAAATGGTGGTGTTAGAAAGACTGGCAGACAAAAACCAAATTTGCTAGAGGTATCTAAGATGGGAGGTTATTTCATTGGCAACTGAGTTATGAGACAGCAACAGAGAGGTCCTGCTGATTTATAAGTTGGAGATCTCTGTACTTTGCTGTGGGGACCCAGTTTTCTGCTGCCTATTAACTTACATAGTTCAATTTGCAAATAGGCAGACACATGTAAGTTATTTTGGGTGTGCTGCTATTCAATTTGCATAGCAAATAGAGCCTGGGACATGCATGAAAAATTCCCTGGACAACTGCACACAAGCTTTTTGAAACTTTGGTTCTGCCTTGAGACATGCAGGTGCCTAAGTGTCATCTCAAGGAACAGATGAGATTTACAGCATTCCTTTTACAGTGTTCACTCAGAAAATAATATGCTAAGGTTGTTTTGGAGTTTTCTCAGCTTAAAGAATTTATGACACAAAGTGCAAATTTGGGGAAAATCTTCACATCCAGAACTATAGAAATTTTATTCCTGTATGGAAGTGTTTCCTTGTGTGGAAGAGTTGTCCTTTCCATAAGTACATTTGAAGGGGTGTTCATTCAGATTCCCCTTCATCCACTTAATTAGTGACTCCACACCTCCTTGTCAAGACCCCTTTGTTACATTCTGACTAATTCCCGTGATTGCCATTGGACAGAAGATTTCAGGTTTCCAGGGTGTGGATGACACCCTGGGGGAGAGGAACCACCCTCTGAGCACTCTGAGCTGGGCTGTCTTCCCTCCTGCTGTCAGTCAACTCCCCCTGTGGCAATCCATGTGGCTGCTCAACTGGAAAAGAAGCACCAGGAAAATATTTATTCTTTCATTCCTTAAAGCAAAATTAGCTACCTGGGAACAAGCAGAAGCCAATCTCAGAATGAAGTATCCTTGGAAGATCACAGACCTCATTTCAGTAACCTGTGTTATCTGTGTTCATGTGTGACAACTTGCCAGGAAGAACTTCCAGCCTTTTGCCATTAGGTAGCCGAATGGTGCTCTTGGAACCAGGCTGGCTATGGTAATAATCCACGTGGCTCCCAGTAAATAATTCCTCCTTGCATACCAGACACACTGCAGATAAATGACTGTAATGCCAAAAATGATTATGGAACTTGGAAAAAGATGAAACAAATTTTGCACCCCTGTGTCGTCTCCTTTTCCCAATACCTAGCTGGGATTATGCTCTTCATTCTTCAGCTGTGAAATGAGGTCAACACTGCCTCCTTTCAGTAATTCAACTATGTAGCACAATATCTCACTAACAGCAGATTTTCATTAAGAATAAATTTCCCATTCCTCAGCTTGCTTTTAATAATTTTCTCTGTCAATTCCCTCTCCAAGAGATAGGTCTACACTTCCCAGTTTTTCTAATGTTTTCTTACAGATGCTTAGATTAATAATGATACTCTTTAAAACATATTTTCCCATTTAGATATATTTACTGCCTGGAAATCTTACCTAGGCGGAATTTGAGGGTATAAGACATTTGTCCAGAATTTCTAGCTGTTCAATACATATGCATGAGCACAAATGACCCAAACCATCCTGTGTTTCACAGTTTCTTCCTGATTTTATCTATTTATAGCCTGGAAATCTCAGCTCTATATTTGGGAGTCCCATTCATCAGGCATAATCTCACATATAGAGTCTGCCATTGCACCAAAGCTGAGTAAGATCAGATACAGAAAAATTTCTCAGTTGTGGGGTAGAGCTCAGGTGTACACACAAGAGGCACCTAAGGCAGGGCTCTAGAAGATGCCATTCGATTGGCAACAATGAAACATGACCTTTTGCAGGCTGGAAAAAGAGATCCAAATTATGGATTTAATTTGGAGGGGGGGATCTGTGCAGTATTGTATCTAGGAGAATCTGAGACAAAATAGTATTTGCATCAGCTTCTACATCTCTGCTTTAGGTGAATTCTCAACAATAAGACTATTCATTAATTCATCTCTTCCATCCCCATATTTGTCATTCCCAGTTTTGTTCTCAACTGAATTGATTCAAGTAAACCATAGCATCTGAAGCATGTGCAGAGAAATTACAGCATCCATCTTTACAGTGACCTGCTTTTCTTTTCAAGCAATTCTATTCCTTACACAGACTACGGAGGCTCTTTGCTAGGTAATGTAAAATGACACTAACTGGGCTATTTATATCACTGCACAGTAGTACATGATGGGATAATTAGCAATGCTATATCTGCTAGAGTGAGCGATAACACTGTAACACGCTTTTGTGTTAAGCAACACAACAATACCTGCAGGTTAAACAGCACCTGAGAAGCTGATTGTCCTCCTGCACTTTTATTTCCAGGAGGCAATAGCTACTGGCTTCACTCATTCATGAGGCACAGCTATGATGATGTTGTGTTACTTCTAGCAGTACTTGCCCTCTGTGGAGGCAAGTGGTTTTTGCAATCAGGCTTGCTTTGGGAAGTGCGGCTATTCAAGACATTTTGTGAAGAGGGAGGGCTGTGTAGATTTGTAGATCTGCTAACAAAACATCACCCTTGGATGGAAAAGACCAAGTGCTTGTCCAGTTGATCCCACACTTTTATTCCTGGATGGAGTCCAACAGCCTGTACTGTGTTTTGGCTTGCATATTGCTTCAGAAATGTTGAAGACAGTCAGTCTTAACCTGAATCCATAAACGTGTGACTGTGATCCATTTAAGCCCACAACTAGGCTGAAAGACTATAACTTTGCTGATGAGAGCCTGTTTCTTAATTCTAAGTATTAACACATACAGGCACAGAGATCAAGAACTTGCTATGCTCTGATTCTGTGTATTTCAACTGTTAATCACGCTCATTAAAAATGTTTAATATGAATTTGCTCAATTTCAATTTCCATAAATTTTCTGTTATGCCTTTCTCTGCAAGATTAAAAGACAATTTTGTATATTCTATTTTTTCTTGAGGAAGGTTACTAATGCAGCAATCATGGTTGTCTCGGGTCCTCTTTGAGATAAGATCAAATTTGCTTCCCATAAATATTTTTCTCCATCCCTGTTTGTGACTCCTCCCTACACACCCTCTAGTTTTTCAACATCCTCTTCAAAATGTCAACACCAGAACTAGACATGTCATTCTACTATGCAGGAAATATGTCAGTGTCAGGTTAGCAGGGCCAAATAGGGAAAAAATTCATTGCAGTTCTTGTCTGCTGGTGTATCGAGGGAAGGTGTTCACCCTTTATATCACCCTTGCAAAGTGTGTTGAGTTGTTTTGCTGTTATGAACTATAAATAGGTCACACTGGTCATTAGCTTTCTGTTCCTCACATCTTTAATCAGTAATATTACCTTTCACTTAATGAATACAGACTTTGTGAGATGGACCAAATTTTCAACTCAAAACTGGTAACTAACCTTATTGATCTTTATTCATCAAATCACTGATGAAGAGCAATTCTATATTTACCTCCAGCTCACTTCCCCATGGGAAGGTGGACTAGGACTTCTAGAGGCTTGTAATTCCCTGGTTCTAATGAAGCGCTGATTCATGTTTCATGAAAAGACAAGAGAAATCCTATTTAGCATTGGTAAAAAATAGCTTTATGATTGTGAAAAGAAACTGGAGAGTGATGTGTGAAACTGATGGGTGAAAATTCTGAAAAAGCTCCCATGCTGTCAGCTGATGAGAAATTTGCTACCTCTATAACTAGAATTTACCCATCTGTAGCCTGCAGCTGTTTTGTGTTAGCAGAGATTGCTGCCACCAATTTATCTGCATATCATAACCAAGTCCATCCAAACTAAGACAAACGTAGGGCTCAGGTCTTTTATGTACCCATCAGTGCTTTGCCTTGCAAATTATCTTTGTTCAGCCCAATGAGTTCTGTTCGTTATCTAGGGAAGAGAACTCCATGCTTTACTATAAAATGTGGAAGCCAATTTTAATTTTTTTTTACTATCAAAACTACACATGAAGACAGTCCTGAAAACCCTCTAGTGGTCTATAATAGCATGAAGATTAAAAGGCTGTCTGTTGCATAGAATCCATGGATTGCAGAGTGTTATCGTCTTGAATAAAGCTGCTGCCACAAAGGTAGTGTCTTGCTGACTATATTATGCAGAGAATGGATGTCAAGCTTTAAAAGACCCATTGAACAGAAGTTGAGAGCAATAAAAAAAAAAAATCTAAAGAATGTAACTTTCCAGCTAATTTAACATTTTTTGAAACTGCTGCTGTAGTTTTCCTCACACAAGACAGGTCATGTTACTGCTGCTCTTTTAAATAGCTTTGCAGAGGGTGGACAGGGCTTCCTAGTGATATAAGGACCACCAAGGAAGTTAATGGAAATAACTCTTCTTCATCTGCTCTGATGCAAAGACTATCAGGAGTCTGCCGAGAAACTCAGGGAGAGGTTCAGAACAAAGAAAAGAAAGTACTGCTTTATTAAATAAATAAAATTGTGTAGCTTATTGCTTCAGCATGTCTGAGAGACAAAACAGAATTCTGTTAATTATAACCTATTATTAATGAATTAAAATTAATGGAGGAAAAACCTTGCAATCTGAAAATAGAACCTTCCTCTGATATGAGAAATCTCTAAAACATAAATATTCAGAGTATATTTTTGAGAAATAGCACTGTAAGGTTCCTTCCTCTATAGACCTGCTATCAGTAAAGATTTGGAGATGACATACCAAGTTACATGGACCTTTGTTCTGTCCCACTACAACCCCCTTACAGAGCTACACACATTCCCTACGTTACCAGAGTCAGCTTCTAACTGCTTCTGAAGTTTACTCAGATGTCACTACAAGGAAGGTGAGAGAGATTTGTTGACCTGAGACCTCACTAGAGGTTTGTTGACCTCACTAGAGACAAAATAAGCTGCAAGAAAAGCTCACCCCACAGGGAAGCACACTTAGTATTCACTGGTGGGAAGCTACCACTCTAGTAACAAAGAAACAAGGGCTGGACAAAATCAAGCTTTAGTAGCAGGGTAACAACAGGACAGCAGGGTAGAAGAGTCACTGCCCAGCAGACCACAGTGTGTGGGCTGTGCTTGGTGTAGGTCATTCCTCAAGGGGAATGGTGCAATTCTGAGGTCCACTCCACACTGGATAAGGTGAGTAGAGAGAGAAAAGGAGGCCAGAAGAAATTGCTCCCCCTCTAAATATCCTGGTCTGCCAGAAAATCAGCCCTACAGAGAAAAGCCATTGAGAATTTTACAGATATATGGACCTGCTCTTTTAAGTCAGTGTCCTTTTCTCCAAGAGCTATTTTTAGGTGCTCTTCACTAAACATCACTGTATTTTCACACTGCAGTTTTTCTTCCCTCAAACTTTTCTCCATACTTCATCTTTGGCTACAAATAAACATTCTGAAATCCAAATGAAAACCACGCTGTTTTGCACCCCTCTAGTCAAATCAAAGGATGACTGAAAAACTTCCTTATAAAATCTTTTTCACAGCTGTGACTATTTGCTAAATAAGAGAGGATTTGCTCCCTAGTGGAAGTAAGCACAGAAATTTAACTACACCTAGTTGCTGTGCTAGATTGCAAACCCTAGGTGGCTGGTAGGATTCGTGACTCTTGGATAATAGCAGTATTTTGGGGAATGAAGTCTAGGTGTGCAGCAATTGGGTCAGTGTTAAGAAGCAAGGTGTGCTGGGAGTTCTGAGTCATTGATAAAATGCTTCTGGTCATTGAAGCCTAAAATAGGAATATGAGTTTAGGCGAAATGAGTTTGAGGCACTTAATGGCAAAGTGCTATTGTAAGTCTTAGCAGCAATGCATAAATAAAGTCTTTGGTATTGGCCCTACTTGTCAGTAAATCCAGGCTTTCTGAGATACCTCAGCTGCAGAGGTAAACCTCTCAAATGCACCTCTGTTCAATTTTCTCTTAGGTCTAAAGGATCCAGCTGTGTATCTCTATTGCTTACTCTGAAGCAGCTACTGATAGGAAGGCTGCTTCTGAAGATAGGGTTCAACCCTGACTTAAAAACTCTAATCAAGTCAGGGGTCTTCAGGCAGCCTCTGTTCTCAGTTATCTCTGTGGAAATTGAGCAGCTTTATCAAAACCAGCTGATAGTTTAAGAGCAGAATGGTGGGCAGCAACTGCTCTATGTAACTTTGTCTTCTAAATAACCTTCCTTGTACTGCTACTAAATCACTATATTCCAGTTCAAAGAGTACCTGAAATCACTACTCTGCAGAACAAAAGGAGCAGCAAAATTTAGAGTATTCTTCTGAATTGTGTTTCACACAGTCCTGCACTTAATGAAAAGAAGAAAAAAGAAGAAAAAATAACCTAATCATCCAGAAATAAACAAAACTAATTTAGTGAACATTGGACTTTCACTTGCAGTTCACAGATAGGTGTGGGAGAAGAATATTGATTTTCCTATAATTTTTTTCTTTAAATTTAAGGGTAATATCTTTACTTTGCAAAGTACTTGGGTTATGTATTATGATAGAACAAATTCTATTTCCAATTTCTAATTTTATCTATGACTAACCCTGAGTTTTACCATCCTTTTCTGTCTGTGGTAATTCTTGGCTGCCGTATGAACAGGATTAACCGTCTGAAGCAGTCAAATCCCAGATCGCTAGGAATTCTGAGTCAGAAATTATATTGCATGTGGCTTTTTAACAGTAATGGGAAACTTAGATATAATTGGCTTTATAAAATGTATTTTTTCTATATCAATGACTTTCCAGGAATTTTGATCAAAAGTAATTGCACTTATAAAATCAGTAATTTTTTCTCTTCTGCTTCAATTTCTTGCCATTAACTTATGCTGTTGCTCTTCATAGAAAATGTGGACAGTTGCCTTCTTTAGAGAGACTCTTCAGCTTACACCCAATGCAAGATTTTGTGCAAGAGGTGAAAAATCAACTAAAATTTTTTTTTAGTCCTCTAAGACATGATACTCTTGTGATGTAAAAATTTCAGTTTTCCCCTTGATCTGAATATTCCTGTGAGCTAACTAACTTTAGAAGGGCCCATAATAGTAAAACATTGTAAGTAAGTCTTCCTTTTCAAATGAGCAGAAAAACTTGTTTAAAGCACCTTCCATCTTTGAACACATTTTCCCCCTCATAAACCTTGAAGTGCTACAGCAAAGCTGGCACTGTCTGCATACAGCAGCCTGCCTATCACTTATGGAAAACTCAAATTTCATGTATCAAGAGCTTGTGCGAAAATTGCTTTGAGTGTTAATTGCCCAAATGATTCAGCTTTATAAGAGCCTCTCTTATGTACTGAAGTGTCTCAGCATGCTGAGTGCCAAGCTCCAATAGAGAGCCAGCTGTGCTCTGCTCCCAGATGTTTAAAGAAGATAATTCTTGCCCAGAATTTCAGTCCTCCATCATAAAATCCTGAAAATTTTGTTTAATGAAGTCATTAATACACAATAGAATATTTCTTCCTTTTCTATGTGATACTGTCCCTAGAATGCATGCAAGTTTGCCTTGGCTTATAATTACAGTAGCACATTGTCAGATTAACTGTGCTGAGATCAAAAAAGCCATCAGTTCTGCAAAATTAATACTCTGCCAACATAATTTAGAAAGTATCAGAACCCTCTGCTTTGAAAGATGCTGTGTTTTTGCTCTGTTTAAAGTAATTTTCATTCTCCAGTTTACCTATTGCAACATTAATTTTTCCTGGAAGCCTAACAAAAAGTACACTTTAGTCCTAAGTGTTGGATTCAAGCCTTTTCATAACTTCTATCCAAGCAGATCTCATTTTTCAATGTGTTCATTGGGCCTTGAAAAATTTACACTGCTAAGGTTTTTTTGGGGTTTTTTTGGTTTTGGTTTTATTGTTTGTGGGGTTGTTTTTGAGTCAAAGTAGCTGAAGTGAATGGCATTGAAGTGAAGGGATCTGTGTTAGTTTATACAAGCTGCTTGTGGGCTGAGTCAACCCTCTGGATACAAATAAGAAAGCAACATTTTTTTTTACATTGAGATCTTGCTTGGACTTTGCTTGTCAGTTTGCAGGTGCAGAGAATTTAATGGAGAGGTTTTCTGTGCTATGTGGTGATAAAATATTTGTGAGAACCACAGCTTGATCTTCACAGCGAGTGACTACCATCAATTCCTGCTGCTTTCTGACTCAGCTGTCAGAAGACATTTCTCTTAGATATTGTAGCTGAGTTTGAACAACCACAGATAGGTGAGGCTGGGTTAATTCAGCCTGTCTTTGTGGCCATGCTGTTCCTGAATACAGGTATGTAGCTGTGTTTACACAGTGAGGTGCTAGGCAGTATGAATTTACTTTTCACCATTCCCAGGGTACCAGGGGAGAATCCATTGCCTTCCCAGGTCCATGTGGGTGTGTTCACCCACCAATGCAGCATTTCATATGTTGCTCTGGTTTTACTGCATCTGATCCAACTGCTCCTACAAGTTATGGACTCTGCCCAGCATCTGTGGCCTCTTTCAGCTGTTGCCAAAGCTAATGCAGAGTCCACTTTTGCTGTTTCAGCTGCAGGTAACAAGACTCTCTGGAAAGCATTTTGTCAGTAGCTGATGGCCCTCACAAGCTGGTGACAGATGTTGGTGTGGAGGTTATTGATATCTGAGACTTATGAAACATCAGAACTCCTTGTGATAGTGATGGGATGAGGCAGCTGAGCTCAGTTTCTGAGTCTCAAATGATCCAAAATTAAGGCACACACACCTGGGGATAAAAAAAATTCCCTGGTCTTGTTCAGAATGGTGTTAATGGGTCCAGTGGAGCTGTATCAAGCTTAACTTTCTCTATAGCAATAGACCTTAAGAATGGACATGTGTATGTTCTGCATCCCAGCAGCTGGAGGAGAAGGCTATGTATCTTTGGAGGGATTATTTCGTTGTACTTCTATCAGGAATTTTGCTGGCTGGGCTATACTGCTGTTAGGAAAAACCTCCAAAAACAACAAAGAAACAAAAAAAATCCCCCATAACTTCCCCCTCTTTATTAAAATCCCAAGGCAAATCAAGGCACATGCAGAGGCATTCCTCATGTGACTAATGAAATCTCATTCCTGCTTTTCTAATTCATTGTGGTCTCTGTTGTCTTTTTGGCTGGGAATTCCACCTTGAGAGAAATACGTGTTAAATATACAATTTTAGGAAAGTATATAGCATTTTCTCAGCAGTTTAATTTGCCATAATAATATCAACAAAATGAAAAAGAGCACTTGGAAGATGGGAACTTCTGCTTGTACTCAGAGCTAGACAATGAATGATTATATATATTTTCCCATCTCCACCTTAAATACGATTCGCATAGAGAGAGAGGGCAAGACCTTAGAAGACACTGCACAGAAAAAAATGTTTATTGGCTAAAATGACACAAACACATTTCATGAATGCTCCTGCAGAGGGAAGATGAAACAAAATACTACTTTCTTTGTGCAGTCTAAACAAATATTACTGTACAACAAAGAACTGCTGGAAAAGAAATTGTTTTAGTGAATAATGATCTCTTATTCATCTGGATGATTAAAAATGCTTTTTCTTCAGATTGATTATTTATTTACTCTTTATTTCAGAGAGGAGACAATTATGAGGAGTTCAGAGGTTTTTTTCAAAAACAATCAACTTTGGCCAAGAATTTGGTTTATAGAAAAGATATTGTTTGATCCATGTCAGAAAAATATTCTAGTACTCTTTTCTTTTAAATCTTCAATTCCCCTATGCTTTGGAGAGGGAGGCTGATCTTCTTTGGGAATATGACCTTCACTCACAACTGTTCCATTATCTTCCTTACCAAAGGAAGTTTAACAAAAGAGTTTTCTAAAGTTTTAAGGTTTTTTTTGTATGGGAAAATACCCCACCACAACCAATACAGCAACATTCTCCTCTCTATCCCGAAGATTGTATCCATGAAAGCCAGAGTCTAATAAGAAAATTCCCAGTCTTACAGCAGGACCAGATGAAAACAGGGCTTGAGGGCTGGAACAAAATGAAAAGATGAGGACAGGGTTTCAAAGCCCATGTGACTTATACCTGTGAGTGGAGCTACGAGTAAGATGACTTGGTGGGTCTGGTAAGGTTTGAAGTAAACTGACCTCGAACTATTTGCTCTTATCCTTGTGCCTGCAATCTGTTTTTCATTGCAGTCAGTGAAGTTGCAGAGATGAGAGATCTGGTTAAACTTAAACGCAGCTGCCAGATGTTTCTTTGCAGGGAAGAAGGTGAGAGAGGTATTGAATGAGAAGACAAAGAAAAATAATTCTGTGGGGGCTTTTGGCAAGTGTTCAGCATCTTGCTGTTCAGGGGAATCCACTTGTTCCTGGGTCTGTGCTGTGCCTTCCATTTTTCATTTTGCTTTCTTGCAACCTGGTGTCAGAAGCATCACTCATGTCATACATGAAGAAAGACTCAGAGAGTCCTGAGCTCCCTTCATAGAACAACGGCTTTTATCGCTTAACCAGAAAACTGAGAGATTCAATAATCTCTGGTTCTTCCACTTTTGTTCTGCTAGGTAAGTTGTGCTGCTGCTGAACAGAAGGGAATTGAGGTATTTCTGCTCTATGGAAGAAATTCTGAGTACAAGGATCTATTTATGCAGAACATTACAGGAATATGAGAAAAGGTATGGAGAGCCCTGAGGGTCTCACATGCACTTGTGGAACAAAAACTTACAAATGTAGAAGAAAGCAAAAATTGACAGTAAAGAATGGCAGAAAGCATAACTTAATTTAAATACAATATAAAATCTTATTTATGTTAGATATGAATAACAGGGGGTTAAAATGCTATTGATCACTCCATTAGGTGTTAAAATGAGTAAAGATGATTGTTGTCAGTAACTAAGAATGTGACACTGAGTTGCATTTTATCAACATACCCAAATGTCACACTGAGAAGTCCTTCCAAGTGAATTTGGTAGCAATCCCTCACTGAGATTAAATACTTTCTTTTCAAGGTACTGGAAACTGAGTGACCATTCAGGTGTTTCTGGTCATTAAGCAAATATCAGAAATTAAGAAACATGTCTATGCATAGCAAGATTAGTTACCAAGGTGTTAAACCTTTCTTTTGAAGATGAAAGAGAAATGTTAATCAAAATATTTGCTCGGAAACAGATTTATTACTTCAAGATCTGGACCCTTTTCTTTTTCAGAGTAGTCAAAATATCTTGTGCTGAAGCTTTAGGTTGATAGAATAGGTATGAAGTGAATCACATGTTTGTGTAAGGTCATGCTATGTGATGGCACTTCATAAGGGCTCTGAAAGCTCTTATTTTAATGTATGGCCTTTTCTTTGCTAACCTTTCCTTTATTCACCTCTTTGTTTCTGCTGTAAGCTTGTCAACTACTGGCCATCCATAAAGGATTCATTTGGTGTGGACACACTTTGATTATTCCTTGGCAATTAACCTGTGGCCAGTCTTCGTGGAATTGCCATGCAGTGCCACTGGTAACAGTAAAAGCCATCATGGATTTGGGCTGCTGAATTGGAAGCACCTCCAATAACATTGAATCCTGTTGTCTGATGGGGTACAAAGTAAAGTTACAGTTTACACAATGCGCTGGCTAATAATGAAGGATCAGGTTTGTAGTCTTTCCTCGTTGCTTATCTTTGCTTCATCATTAGAACATTGCTGATGAACCTTTTGGCTGGTGCTGGCCTCCAAACAGTCCACACATCAAAGTCCTGTGGCACATAAAAGGCCCATTGGAACAGTTTCTCTACAGATATCAACACTTAGGTGATCCACTGTCCTGGACCCTCCAGGTTTCACCACTTTGAGGTATCATTCTGACCCAATAGCATATATTAACTGAAGACCTTTTCTCACTGACAGAAGTGGTCTTTGAAAAAGGGCTTGGCAGTAGCAAGGTTATTAATGGTTGGACTGGATGATCCTATAGGGTTTTTTTTTAAACCTTAACTATTCTGTGATTCTATTACAATACTCCTTATACCAGGAATATCCTCTCAATACTCTTTAACTGGGGACATGCTAAGACCAAAGATAAGTTGTATGGGAAGCATGAAGAACAAAGCAGAAGTATTCACATTTGGTACCAGCTGAGTGGAAGGCAGGTCAGCCAACAGCAAATAGCCATTAGATGTTTATAATCTGCCCAGAATTTTTAAGAATACCATGCCTTAGATCATAGAGGAGTGCACAGGTCCAACCAGAATCCACAGAGTAATGTTTCTTCAGAGAGAATAGTTGTTTGATTTTTCATTTGAAGATTGACTCCCTCTTAGATCTATCAAAAGCTTCTCTTGCTTTTTAATGCAAACACCAGCAGTATATCTTTTAGGGTTTTTTTGCTCTATTAAGAAAAATTCTAGCTGACTATTCCTTTTTTATCTACATACACATGAAAGCAACATAATTGGCAATTCTAAAAGTTCATGATGTTTTGAAAAAGAAGAAAAATATGAGAAGAGTCTTTTAAATGCTGAAAATTACAACTTTAATTATAAAGTTATTAATTTCTTCATATTTTTCCATTCAAAATATAGTAGATTTACACCATCAGTGTATTAATATCTTTGGCAAATACAAACATTATAGTCAGCTTTCATGTAAAATAAGTAATAAGTGTTGGATGCTTTTTTTCTCTGTTCTTTTCATAGCAATGCTGCAATCCAAATAGACTTTATTACAACATATCAGATACTTTCCATTATACATACAGTTTGAAGCAACAGAAAAAGTGTGAAGGTAAGTTATGCTGAAAGATCAGCACTTATAAAGATTGTATTTTAATGTAATGTATTTCTTTCTGACATGAGTGGAAATACATTTTTTTTGCAGGAAGGATAAATATGATCAATAAAATGATTTTCCCACTGAATTCAGTGGGATTTTGTCCCAACCACACAGGGAATGGGCACATTTAATAAGGATTCTCTATTTTCAGTCGCTTACAATACTATTGTCTTGAATTAGAGAAGGATCTCTACTACAACAAATATATAACTTCTTCATAATATGGTTGGAAATTTTGCTCACCATCTACATTTTATTTTGATATTGTTAGCTTCCTTTATTTACCCAAATTTCCAGACATCAGATGTGGGTCCATTGCTTGTTCAGGTATTTGATATTCTGTCCTGAATGGACTGCTGCTGTGAGGTTTCTGCACTTTCTAAACATACAAACTTATGTGAAGAACAAGAGATTTTAGAAAATACAATAAAGAGCTTTTAATATTTTTAATGTAAGTGTTCTGTTGGTGTGTATATACCATTGTTTTTTGATTGGACTTGCACACAAAATAAAGGAATCCAAACATCTCACTTAATTCAAAGAAAACCTCTCATACAATTCAAAGAAATTTTTGTCAGCAGTTACAGTGAGTTACACTAACTTCTCCAAACAGGAATATCTGTTTTGTTTCAAGAAAAATTTCTCTCCATCTCTATTATCATCAGATTACCTTTTCTTGCTCTGCACTTTTTTACTGATTTTCTCAGCATCTTGTCTCAGTGTTTCCTCTGTTCTGTGAGGGATTCTTGCAGGCTTTAAATAGGTCAGTCCTTTCCCGCTTATCCTGGAACTATAAACATTTCAGCACTTTGTCTGCATTCCTTTTTGAAAGAAAATAGTCCTTTTTTATTTCCATGTACTGATGTACCCTTGTGATCCCTGCATTTAATTTGAAAGAAAACTTGATGTTCTGAGAAATCCCATAGTCCTATTTTTAATAGTGTCCCAAAGTGGTTTGAACTTGGTATTCTAAAAAGAAAAAAAAGTTACACATATGTATATCTACATATGTCTTGTTTCCTTGACACATGGCTGAATAAATTCTTCTCAGGTCTGTATTAATGTGCAATGGCATATTGGACCTGGGGAAAACCTGGAACAATAGAGGCCAAGCTCCAGAAAAAATGTATACCAGGTCCATGGTCTGGTTGGCCAGATACGCAATCGGGTCTGACTTCCTTTGCACAGAATTATTCTGCTGAGCTGTAATGATGCTTCAGAAGCTGAGATGGGCAAGCAGTCTTTGTGAAGGGGAGGGCTGTCAGTTATGCTCATAAAATTAGAAGAAATTGAGTTCCAGATGTTAAGGCAGAATGTCAGAATATTGAGTCTGGGAAAATTTTTTCAAAGACTGACAAAAAGAAATGGTTTAAAAGGAGATTAATTTCCCTTTGCAAGGGATTATTTTCATCAGTGAAAAAGTTTGAAAGCTTCATGAACCCACTCTTAAAGCTCACTAATGTTGCCAGAAATACCATGTTTAATTCTTGTCATTTCCATATATCTTAAAAGAATATCCTGAGTTCCTACAGAATCATATTTATTTTTTTTTGTCTGCTAACTTCAGTAAATTTTGGTAATTTTGGTCCACTGCTTTCCCATACATCATTGAAAAACGACTTACTTACACTTGCAAATGTAGACTTATGACTTCCTATGCAAAGTGGAATTCAACAATTTTTCACGGGGCATTAAGGCATGAGGAAAAAATCAAGTGTCTTGAGGGATCATCATAATGCTCCCTTGTTTAGGGAGAAACACTGGAGATGATCTCTGGAGATTTATAGCACCAAATTTGACAACTATAGGACTTGCA
This sequence comes from Cettia cetti, assembly GCA_013401135.1. NCBI lineage: Eukaryota > Metazoa > Chordata > Aves > Passeriformes > Sylviidae > Cettia > Cettia cetti. The sequence goes on along the minus strand of VZUI01060068.1, from coordinate 52,412 downwards.
GTGCTATTTTTAGACCTGTTTGTAAAAATGTGGCATATGTGATCACTCTGTAAATCTGTCTCAGATCAGGTTGGTTAGGTTTGCTCAAATTTGACATAGGATTGGCAATTCTAACCTAAAACCATTTTGAACATTTTTATTGGCCCACAGAGAGGGAACTTCATTGATAAAAATAGATAAATAAATACATAAGTAAATGGCTAATCCTTTGGCATGGAGAAGGCAGTAGAGATCCAGATGGGAGCTGGGGGCCTGCAAGCAGGAACAGCAGATGAGAAGATGGGGCACCGAAGAGCTGCACTACAACAGGCCACAGCATTAGAGGGACCTCACATAAAAATATGTGGGGGAAGAATTTTCATTAATTATTCTATTCAGGAAGAAAATTTTAAACATCATTTAACCATCAGTGAAGAAAAGCGACGTCTGCCAACTGAGATGTCTCAGCATTGTATGCAATGTTTGTTTTAGCTCAGCATGCTGCTTGCAGAAGGATGTTTTGCTAATTAGTTGTAAAAGTTATAGGAAGTTTGTGATGCACGCTTTTTACAACTAAATTGAATAATTCAAGACAGTAGATTTATTGTATGAGTAAAAACCAGCAAGATGAGGCCATTAGAATCTGCCTGTCACCAGATATCATGAGCTTTCTCAATTACAAAGCATAGTTTTTCCCAAAGAAAACAAAGAAACAGAAAATCTTCACAAGCCATTTCTTCTCTCTGTTGAGTGTGCTTGAGTAATTTCTAAATGCACAAGGCCCTGAAACCCAGAAGGACACAATAAAGAAATAAATTTACTGAAACCGCAGCTCATGACAGAGGTGCTATTGCCCAGATATTCAAAGTGGCTCGTTACCAATAGGGAAGCTGTTCCTGAATGCTTGGTCTGTTTGTCAACCTACATAAATAGGGGAAGTGGGATAAAGATTGTTAATTAAGCTACTAAGAAGAGATATAGTCAGAGACCAGAAGTTGCATGCAGTTGAGATTTAAGGGAAGCAATGACATGAAGTTTGAAGTTGAATGAATTTTAAGAATTGGCTGAGTTCTTCTGAACTCATGCTATACCACCAGAAAATCTGGCCTCAACAATTCCATTGTGACTTTGACTTAGACTTTGCCTACGTCTATTTCATAATTAAAAACCTGACATCCACACCAAAAGAAACACTAAGTCATGTTCCCATGTGTAACAGGTATGACACAGGTGTCTAATTAAAATCTGCAGGCTCTGCAGGCTCAACTTGCTAAGTCCAGAATTTCATCACTGGGGAGAGAGGCAGGAATTTATTTCCTATGTCCATCACAATTTTCTCTAAAGTCAATTTTCTTTAATAGTTATGATGTTACGTGTTCTGAATATATGAAAGGGGTCAAAAGGCTGGTAGTCCTCTCTAGGTCCTTCTAGGGCCAGAGGAAAGTTCTTTGGTATTCCCACACTTTGTGTGGGAGAAGCAGAGAGCTAAAGTCACCCCAGTTATCCTTTTCTCAGAGGAAATATTTACATTTTTATTGAATTGGAGGGTCAGGGGTCTTCAGATTTATAAAGTCAGTCTTACAGTTAAGATCAGTGATTTTTTTCTAACACTTGTCCTTCAGAAATAAAATAGTTCCTATTTCAAAAGTAGTAAACTGATTAAAATAATAATGGGTTTGAAAAGGAGACAGTCAGGTGTATAATATCAAAATATTTGAGCTGTGTCAGTATTGTGTTTTGTGCATTTTATACTGCACTAACCACAGAATACAATGCGATTCTGCAATCGTATGTTACAGAAAGTATCCTAAGCATTTAATAAATTTGGCACAAATTTCACATTCTTTGGTTAAAATGTTAACACATGCAGATTTAAGACTGAAAATTAAAGGTATTGGGATTCTAAAAATAATTCAGAATCCATCTTCTTCAAGTACTGACAAAAGACTGAGATTGTGATTGAAAGACAAAAATGTCTTGTTTCTTCAGTTGTGTCCTCAGAGTCCTGCCTTGCTCAGATCTCTTACAGCATTTTTGAGACCAATATCAGTAACAAGTCCAGAGTCCAGGAGCTTTCCAAGCTTTGGTGCCAAGAAATGAGCACAACGGATCAGCAACAGTGTCCTGAAAGCACAGCTGTAGATGACTTTATATATATGTACATACATATATAGATCAAAGCACAGGAAAAAATATATCAGCTTGAGCAGAGCTCATCAGTATCTTATTTGTTATCTTGTATTTCTCCACCTCTATTTTCAGTAGTCCGGGGCACCATGACAGCTGTGGATGAGCAGGTGCAGAGAACAATTATCCTATTTCTGGAGCTGACTGTGGGCTTCAATTAGGAAGCCAACTTACTAGGCTAAAGAAACTCATCACCATCGATTCTTAGGTGAGAAATAAGATCTTTTTATGTGACCCACCATTATTTATTTATTTATTTATTTATTTATTTATTTATTTATTTATTTATTTATAATAAAGCATTGATGTCAGTGTAATTCTCTGGTCTCGCACACTGCAAAAGATACACAGAAGCCATACAGAGTGAGAAACAAAGCCAGTGGGATGCAGATGAACAAGTTTCTTTATAGTGACAGTCATAGGGTTGCATTTGTGAAAGATGTACTCATATCTGCACCAGAACTGAATTCCTCTCCCTGTAAAAATCCACAATCCTGCTGGCGGGCATTCAGAGAATTTTTTAATGCAAAATAAATAAATAAATATTCAGGCAAAAATATCTTACATGACAAAAATGTAGCTGAGCTCCATTGTATCAACGGGTCTGCTCAAACCAGGAGGTAATATTCTTTACCTTTTAATATCTATCTATTTATGCATGTGTGCAGGAAACCTTCAGATTAATTGGAGTCGTATTTGTACGTCTACTGAATATTATGTACTATGTTGTAAATTCCAACATTTTGCAGTTCTCAAGCTGCCATGCAGAGAAAGTCAGTAATAAATCCTTCACTCTTACCTTTTCCATGTTTTCCAAGAGTTTTATTTCTTTGAAGTTTCTTCAATTTTTTTATATATATATAAAATTTAAAAATTAAAAAGAATCCCAGTGTAAATCCCCAAACAAACAAAATCAACTCCCCAGTGCCAATAAAAAAATGCACATTTAAGGGGATGGGGGTATACTTGTGCTATAGATATATTTTTTCCAAGCTAGATCACCTTTATCTAGTTTATGTTTGTTCTGTTAGCATTTGAAATTCAATTTCACGTAGTTCTTCATCATATCAGAATAGGATGCATCATTAACTCTAAGAGGATGTTTTCATTTGACATCTGCTATTTTCACCAAATGTCAAGGCTTGACATTTGCTATCTTTCTCTGGTTTTGGTGTATCACTCATACTGAGATTTTGTTTCTTCTTATCTGATATTGATTTCAACTGTGACCAGCTGTGTTGCTAATAAAATCAACAGGCAAGTATCTGCCATTTACTTCTTCACTGCTAGAGGAAACAAAACAACCCAGTGACAAAAAAAAGTAAAGAGATACTTTTCAATTAGGATGCTCTCCTGTATCCTCATATTATCCATCTCCTAATATTTCTGTTGATGTAATATTTCTGATTGATTCCCTTGGGGAAGTCTCCATGGAAATCCTTGCCTCTCAGATGAAATATTCCTTTTTGCTCTCATCCACTGCTTCCTGGAGAGCAGGGTCATTTTTCAAAGCGGCATCGGCGCTTTCGGCGAACTCGGTTCCTTTGGCCTCGTTGGTGTGGTAGGTGCCCTTGTGCCTGTACATGTACCGCATCATCACCACCAGCAGGCAAATGAGGATGAATACCACGGCAGCAATCACACCTAGAGGAAAGAGAACACTTAAATGTATCACCAGTGGTAAATTCAAGAAGTGTCTCACAGCCAGACATCATGACCTGAGTTGCTTGGTAGGGAAAAGCCCATGTGTCCTAAGAGGTTTGTGTGCTGCAGTGGCCAGAGTCAGAACATGCTGCAAAATAGATACTGCAGGAATACAGGAAAAATTCTCTCTACCTTTCCTTCAAATCAATGGCTTGATTTGGTTGAATATATTGGACCTAAAAGTTCATTACAAAATGAGGAGCAATAAAAGAACATAAAGGGAAACCAATAGGTTTCTTTCATCCACATACACCCAGGGTGGGGGGTGTTGCAGAAACCCAACCCTGCCTTCTCATGTCTTCTCAATTTCAGGAAATGTTCAGGGCACTAAGTATGTCATAGGAGACATTCAACAAATAGCTGCATGACTCTGGAACTGCTCTCTATTTGCAAGTTACCGTTTCATCCTGTGCTCTAATTAAGAAATTTTGATTGTAATGAATGTGGAAGTGACACCTGGCAGAAGGAAGGGATTCTGGGTATATTTTTCCTGTCTCCTGAAATAAGGCTAATTTCCAGCTCTGTGTTGACTGGACAAAAGTTTCTATAGATGACCCCAGTGTGCATAGGACTAAATGATGGAAACACTCCTAGTGAATGAAAGTAAATTCAAGATCATTTTCCATTGTTAAAGATAGAAGTCCATAAAAGAGACAAGTCCTTACAAGTTCAAAGAATGACAAGTCCATGACGAGTTCATTCTTAAAAAACCTACAAACTCTTTCCTCCCAGAACAAAGTATTCACTTATAAATATTGAAAAAAAAAAAAAGTAGTTTGAAGTTTATTCAACTTGTGTGAATTTTATAATTTTTTAAACATGATTTTTTGCATGGATCCAGGATGTGCTTATAAACATTTTTGCTGTGATTCTGTATGAGTGAGTACACGATACTGAGCTGATTCTATATTCATATGAATCCAGGAATAAGCCACACATTAAAGAAATACACAATGAAAATAGCTAGAATAGAACATTCCTAGGGCTTCCTCTGATGTCAGTGAAGGGGGTGTCTGTGTGGTCATTTCTTCTAGAAGTGAATTTTATGTTTTGTCAGAAGAATTTCTTCCAGGAAATGCCTACTACTCTGCAGAGACAATGAGGAGAAGGTAGAGAGTACCTCTTTTCTGCATCTTATATTCAAGATAAGTGGCAAGAGCGGTTATCTCCAAAGCTTTAGATTTACCAACACCAGTAAACTGAGTGGGGACACCCTACTGGCATAAAAACAGGAATAGACAGAATATTAGCAGGGTAAATAAAGATTATAACTCTGTCTTTAAAGATACGCCTTAAAGTTATCGTCCAGATTTCATGGTGCTCAGTTCTGGAATGTGAAGTTACTGCTAGCAGAAATGAAATTGCTTACACAAAGAACTTAAAGTTTAAAATAATATCATGGTTGCAGTGTGGGCTTCATCAATTTTTAGGACCTCACTGGTATCCCTTGACACAAGAGGCTCTAATAGGCTTTAGATGTAGCACAGTATTAATAAGCCTAGGGGACTAAGTACAAATCAATTTACCTGCTACTTGTTCATAGAAAGCTGAAATTAAAGTTACAGGAGATGGGACCTGAGGGAAATATAGCAGAACCTCACCAATTTGCACTAATGATTGGTATAGCCCCTTGTGAATGACTGAAATTAGTGTGTTAGCATGGAAATGAACAAACACAATAAAAATAAAAAGACAGCTTCACTCCGTGAACATAGCTTTCCTCATTTATTCTGACAACTGTATTTAGTTTAAATGCATGAGAGAGTTTTAATGGAACACCAGGAAATAGAGTGTGGTGAATTCTGTAACAATAAAGGGTCAGCTGGTATAAGCTAACATGGCTCAAATCAAAGGTGCTACATCAGTTCTGTACTAAAGGACCCAGTGAATACTGAAGGAAATCAGAGACCGACTTTTCTGCTGGACTGTTTGGTATTTTGTCCTAGAATGGGGAATGGATGAGGGTGGTACTGCTCAGTATATGGTTTATGCCGATCATCTCATCTTGTTATTTTGCCAAAAGCCCCTCTGGAACCAGATTTCCCACGGGCCTAATTAACTCTAATTGTGCAGTTCCTGTTGTCTTGTCAGCAAAGTAGGGGTTTTGCAAAATGCAAGAAATCAACAAACCTCTGGTTTTAATTCTTATGGTGCTGCTTAGGATGGTCTGCTACTCACCTCCAATAACAGCCACATCTGCTCCAGCTGTGGGGCTCTCCACTTCTCCATCTATGAATAGAATAGAACATAAAAAAGTTAATTATAAGAAAGAAATTGGATCATATGGAGGAGTGGTGACTGCACTGGCGGTGTTGAATTATTTTAACCTGTGAAACTCAGAACTTAATATCTCTTGTTAGCAAAAGACATTTATAGAACTTCACATTACAGTTAGCCTTACTGTAACAGTTTTCTACCATCATAACACTGGAAAAGAAACAGCTAGCACATTATGCAAACCATCATGGCCCTCAGGGAAACACCTACTGTTTATTATGAGCACTTACCTGTAACACCCTCTGGTGAATGCTTAAATTAAGAGCATTTAGGTACTGTGATTACCCTCTGAAAGGTAGTTTTAGGAAAAAAAAGGTTGATGTCTATTTATTTTCCCATTTATGGCTCTTCAGAGTATGGTCTAGATCTTGATTTGGTGCAAATTATTCTGTGTGTATTGATTTCAATTAATATTTATTTATCTGCAATTTCCTGGTTTTAATCTTTGCATTTGTTTTCTTTTCAGCTTACATTTGAAATCATGGCAAGGCTCTCATGTGTGGTATAAAACACAGTCCCCACCTAGAGCAAGTCTGAATTCAGTGCTGATAAATTAAATAACATTATAATATATATATATATAAACCAACAAAAAACCTTTACAATATAAATGCAAAAGAAAAGTACCTGACCATGGTTTTATGAGAATTAGGAAACTGGTCTGAAATGTAAGCTGCTGAAAGAGCAGTTATAGAATTTGAATTACACTTTGATATTACTTATAGCACGTAATAAGAGTATCCAAAACATCAAATGAATAGCCAAAGCTTTTTAAAGAGGAGATGAAAAAAACCAAAAACCAGTGAGGATATTTCTCTCTTAATTATTTGATATAAACCTTAAATAAAAGTAAAAACATACAGACAAGCTTTTTTTCACCAACTTCCACTTAGTTGTTCAGGACAGAATGCTGAATTTTCTGCTCCTTATTTCATGCCACTAATATTAGCCCACCTAATTATGTGGATATCTGAGAGGGTGATAAACTCCTTGAGTTATTCTGTGCTAGATTAATGACAGGACACTCATTTCTTTGTTTAAATTTGTATACTTTATATAATTCTAAATTATATTGGCTTTGGAACAAGAAAAAGACTTTATGCAAGGTTTTTGGGTTTTTTTTCAATTTTCCTTTGGTAAACGCAGTACATAGAAAAGTTCTCTGGAAAAGGCGAAAATGTAACTCCAAATCCTTCTATAAACTCAAGAGTGGCACCATGGCTGATACCTGGGATGCCTTTTGCGGTATCGGTATATATAATTCAAGGACAAAACACCATCAGCAGTTTTCTCCTTGCTCATGTCCAGTTTCTAACATCAGTTTGCAACAAACTGAGGAAAGCTGAGATTCAAAGGATCCACCTCTTCTCAGACATGGGAGGTGCTTTCTCTAGAAAGTAAGAGCACTTTTCTCTCCCCCAAAGATCCTTCCCATATTTTCTTCCATCTATATACTGACAGAAAGATTGAGCACATCTTCTGTAATTTAAAAACCCTTATTATGTCTTTGTCTATTCAAAACCCACATGCTCAGAAGAGATTAATTGCCTCAAGGTCAAAATGCTCTGTATTTCTTTACACACCAAATACATGCTGTGTGCCAAAAAAGCAGGCTCTTCTACAGAAATCAAATACTTGAAGGCGTGAATTCCAAAGTGCTTCCCAAGCCACACAGCTTGCTGCCAAACATTAATTCCAGATCAAATTATTATCCCCTTAATTTAAAAAAGGTTTATGAGTAACTCTCTGCTCATACCTGGCATTCTCAGGTGCCTCTCAGATTCAGATAACAAGCAGGTGTCTTATCTCTAGTACTTGCCATCACAGTGCATTTTGATAATGGATTACAGTATCATCACTTCGCAGAAATGTTTTCATTTCCATCTTCCTAAGCTTGCAACAGAATGCAGGACTCATCTTGAGCTATGGTATAATTGGCACTGATCTGCATGCTGGCAGTGCTGTGCCCTTCAGCAATCAGCTGACACCTTGATGTGGCTTCTCTCACCACATTTTGCTACAAGAACCAGGGCCTGTCTACTCCTTTGTGTGTCTCCTTTTGGCCAGAGAAGAGAGGCTTTTGCTGCATCAGTTGGAGTGCCAGAACATTGCAGCTACCACCAATGACCAGATGGTCAAGGTCTGCTCCCCAAATCAGTTTTGGAGCAATGTTGGTGGAGGGCACAGTAACACACTTAATCCTTGTTTCAATCTCTCTTGAATTTCACTTTGTCCAGAAATAGCTATGTGATTCATGGCAATATTACTGTACTGCTAGGCAGCTGTGAAAGCATAGGCATTGCTTGAGGTTCAAGCAGTGTGATTTTTCCTGAAATATGACTGAGGAGCCCGTAAGGTGTGTGTGATGGAATGAGACCAGGAGTGCTGTCCAGAAGGGAATCCCTGCTTGGCCAGCAACCTCAGCAAGGCTTCTTGAAACTCAGTCTGAATGAGAAATACATTGCATTTCTGTAGGACTGAATCTTCACTTTCTGTGGCAAAAAAGACATCCAACTTACTGAAGGAATTTTTAGCTCAGCAATGGCTTTGGCCTTCCTGTGCCTTTTTTATTCTTCTCTTCTTCACATGCAGATTGCTCAGAGGTCTGTGTTTCAATGGTTGTTGTTGCACCTGTTTTTATTGTTTCCTTTTGTTTCAAGGACATCTTTTGTGTTTTCTGTTTCTAAACTGTCCTTGCAAAACTTCCTCTCCCTGTTTTACTGGCCCTTGTCCATCTACAATCTGGTTCTAAAAGTGTTTAAACACCATTGTTCTTTACTGCCACTGGTTGCCATGACAAACAGAAATCAAAGGATTGTGGGGAGACATGTTTTTCATAAAATTTCTGGCCATCAGAATGCGTTGACTAAATCAAGAATAGAACACACAAATCAAATTGTCTGTTGTTGGAAAGTATGTTTCTAAAAGCCGGAATGATGGGAAAGAAATGCTTTAGTGTCATGACCAGAAATTCAGCAAACTCCAGTGTTGCTCATAAACTTACAGATAAGGATTTTTTGCAATAGAATGACAATTGCTACCTGTCTCACTCTCATCAATCACATCCTGCTGAGAAAGCAGCAGCCTGTGAAAGTCCCAGAAATATTCCTGACTTAAATACTGCAAGCAGATCTCTGGCTTTGTGCTTCATAGCTGGCACACCAGTAAAATTGACTCGTATGTTAACAAAACTACTGGTGACTTATTCCTGCTAAATTTGTTGGTAAATTTGTTAAACTACTTCCTCCAGATGCAATTTTGCAATAAAACTTGATTTTTATGAATTTTAGTAGTGTTCTCCCCATCTATCCTCTTCCATTTTGGCTGAGGAACACTTTTTTGAAGATGGCAGGTCCAGCAGTGAAAATCTTTGCTTGAGGTTCAGCACTCTCCTATTCTCACTGTGCACTTTTCTGACAGTTGTAATGATTTCTTTCGTTCTATAAATTGCAAATCTGAAACACTAAAAGCCATAAATCACTTCCTGCCCCAAAATTCTGACACTGGCTTTAAAATAATTTTTTTTTAAATTTACACTTTCTTTTATATCTGTGCTTCATTCAAGTAGATCTTTCCAGTTCTTCTTTACATGGCTGAGGACTAAATGTGCTTTGTAAAGTGAGGTTTTGGCATGATTTTGTGATGCCAGAAAACAGGTCTTTAAGGAAAACACACAGTATTGTGACAGTCCTGATAAAGATGCAAGACTTATCAGTGAAATACTTTAGAAGCCTAACCATGTTAAGACATTCCAACTGACAAGCTGTGGTGGGAAAGGGAATATTCATCCCCCAAATACTTTCTCCCATTCAGCATAGAAAGCTCAGAGTGTAGATCTTGCTCCTTGCACAAAACAATACTTATAAGTGATTCTGTGGCTACTGTCAGTGACACATAGAATAAACTTGTAGAAAGCTTCAAGCTTTTTAATTTTCAGGCATCATTTTTGCCTGCTAAATTATTTTCCAGAGAAAAATTCCAGTATTTGCACTCTTGGTGGTTTTACAGTCAGGAATTTAGTTATCAAGTTATGCACCTACATGTTTGATTGCTCTGGATTTACACATGGGGAAAGCATGAAAGGAGATCCACACCTGCAAAGGGATCCCCATTGGGCACATTTGACAGGAACGCTTGGGAATGACCCTACAGGATAGATCTAATCTAGCTATCTAATGGTGTAAACTGTCAAATCTCTACTGTGCAATCCACAAGGGCAATTTGATGGTGTAAACCTAGACCTTACCCCAACCTTCACAAAGCCTCTTTAATTTACTAAAATAAAGTTCCAGACTAAAGCAGGCAGTGTTGAGTACAGAATGAAAAGCCTGAGAGTACACCTCACATTGTCATGATTCCCATGCAGCTGTGGGTGATTCTGCATTTTGGAGTTTGTCAGGCTAAGTGAATATACAGATACCTGTGTGGGATAAGCAGCTGTGACAACACAGGTTTCAAAGCCTCTCCACAGCAGTCAGGCAGCACTGCTCCTGCTCCTGCCTTTCAGGACTTTCCTACCCATAATCTTGTGCTTTTGATTCTCAGCAACCCCAGCATCTCTTAACAGGATGCTCCATTGCTGACTGATAGGTTACAGTCTCAGACGAAGCCTTGGCTGCTAAATTGCACTCAAGTAGGTCTTTAAGTGCTTTCTTGGGCAACCCATTCTCTCTCTTGATGTGCCCGTTCATTGCATAAGAAGTGCTTGAAATTCATTCAATTCATGTGAATGATGGGTCGAACTCCTTAAGGCAGTAATTTCCTTCTCAGGGCTTTCCTAGGCATGCAGACGAGGAAACACACAGGAAGATTTCATCTTGAATCAGCTCATCTAATCACCTTATGAAAAACTGCTGCTAATGGGACTTTCCAGGTGAGGAACAACCCAACCTTGTCTCAGTGTATCCAGGGATCTGCTTCACAGGACCACCCCAAATACCGACCGAGTTGTGGCAGTGGTGTGTAAGCAGTCTCTATCTGTAGGCTGAAATGTGGCTTTAGAATTCGGCCATTAAATGTGTAATGGTTTTATCTTAAACATTTGTACTATCTACCCATGCCTGTCCAGTAAACAAGGGAGATGTGCAAACTGAATGATAGTTCATGAATCCTGTTCATGATTCAGACTAGACAGAGATGGAATTTAGAGGAGGATTTTACCTCAGTATTGATTGATCTTTCCCTCTTCCATACCTTTGAAAGAGAACTTTGGTTATAACAAGATGAGTGAAATGCAGTTTACTCAGTAATACAGAGTCTAGTAAATTTTTGTCTAATTTTTGGCTTGTATCAAATGACCTAGCTCAACATACCATACTAATCTTGCCTTATTTTTAAAAAGTTTTAATTTAAAAAGAAGACTCCCTTTTTATGGAAAGAACTTAGGTGAGGTTCTAATTGCCTCCACTCAAGATGATACTAAGGTATTTGATGGGGTTCAGTCAAACATTATAAACTTCTGAAAGCACTGAGGAGTTTATGGAGTCTACCAGGCAGCTTTTGCAGTCGTTAAAAACTCTTTCTATAACTACTGCCATTTAAAATTTTAAAAATAATCTTTATATAAAAATGTATTTATCATAACTGTACCTTTCCCAGAGGCTCCTTTTGTTCTCTGTATGCTCTTCTGCAGTCATTGTACCTCTTGACTGGAAAAGCAGGTCCTAATGTGTCCCTGTTTCTGCCACTGATGCAAGATTTTTCTTATCACACACACAGTATAGAAAAACTAATGAAGTCTTAACACCTCCATTGTTTATGCAACTGTGGTATGTCCTCCTTGCCCTTTGGTTTATATTTGTGTCTTGCCAACACACTGCATTCATGAGAAAATCATTAATCTATTAACCTTAGCACACTGATTTAATTTACAAGCTGTAGTTAGAACTGGTTCACTGCAGCTGCATCTGTAAAAATGAGTTGAACCAACTTCTGAAAACTTCATGTTAGAAATATGTTAATTGCTCAAGCTGCTCTCTGGCCCGTTACAATATCAGATGCATCACACTGAGGCCATTCTGAATGAAAAAAAGTCATTACCTATTTTAATATTTGCCAGTGAGTGTGCAGTGCCCTGCCAGAGCTGGCATCTCTTTTCCCGAAGGGTCATCAGCCTGAACCCATCATTTTGACATATTCAGCTGAAAAAGTCATCACTATCTCCCATTAGACTATGAAACACATTAAGGCTGTTCTTTCAAAATTAAGGAACAGTTTCTCATCTGTCAATCTGGAAAAGAGACAGAATAATTTGGCTGCCACTTGTATACTAAATTATTATAAGGAAAATAATGGTGTCATGTAACAACAACAATCACATGATCTTTTGGGCAAGTAAATGAATTGTGTTGAAAATGTAACTTACATCATGCAGATTAAAAATACCTACAAAATCAAAATGCTCTGGGCTCAATTCTCTTATTGTCCCACTTAATAAGTACTTTGTCATTAATTCTAAACAGACAAAGTAGAGTTTCATTCAAATAAAGGTCTGTTCAAGATTTTTGACACTTTGTAATATAGAAAGGATAAATAGCAAATTAATTAGGTTAGAATAGTCACATAATTATATTTACTTTTGATTCTAGTATACAGTGTTAGCAAAATAGTTTTTCACCATTCTAGAATGTTATGAAGTAAATAAGAGAAAATATGTTTTACAATGTTTGTAGAAGTAATGGCTTCACTCACACAGTTTCTCCTTTTGTGAAGATGAATTGCCATTGGGTCTTGGGGAAAATCAGAGATGGAGAGATAGACTAAAAGTCATCTTGTCAGAAAGTAATCATATGATATCCCTTAATGACAAAAGGGAAAAGGAGAAAATATTAAATAAATTTGGGAAACTATTTTAGGTTTAAAATAATGAGGATATTTTTTAAAGGGAACAGGTATTCTACATTTTGAAATAAACTAATTTCAAATTTAAAAAGAGAAACAAGTTTTGTTTTAAAGGATTATATAAACTAAAAAGCACAAAGATTTTGTCTAGACTAACTTTTCTGTTACCCCCCAAAAAACCTGGTATATGTTATGAAAAAGAATTGACAGTGCCCTCAAATTCTTCTTTCAGCTTGAACAGTTTGAACCATATACTGTAATTTTTTATTTTTTTTTAGTTTGAAGTTACTGGAGACTTTAACTCCATTGCTCAGGGTTGCTGAATACCTACCACCAATTCTGATGGCAATGAAGTCCATCAGTTAAGAGCATTAAAATGGAAATTCTCCCTTAGAATTACTATAAATGTTGCTGTGACCAGTTTTTACCTTGCTCCTATGAGAAAGCTGCTCAATGTCTGAAGACCAAAGGTTGCCTTCTTATCATAAAAAGGTGCATGAAGTGTGAGAACACAGAAGGTCCAATCTATTAAAAAACTGCTGCATGTGGCAATTTGTAAGCTGTATCCTGTTTTGTCTGTTTCATGTACATAGTTATATCACTACAAAATTTCCTTACTTTTCCATGGAAATAGGTTAATGTAAGCAGGCCATCATTTACATTTTTCCTCTATAGCTGTCAAAGAGAGCTTATATACAACATCTTCCTGGGGAAGATAGATTGACCTGGAATTGTTTCATTGAGGAAGGAGTGACAAATGGAGTATGAATCAATTTGTCATGTACAGTCCACAATCAGGACACTTTCCTGCCTTTGCCTCTCCTCCTCCCACCTTTTCCCTCTTCATCGGAGCAGAGTACTCCGTTTGAAGGCTTTATAATTGGGGAGGTTTTGAAAGAAACACTAAATCTCCAGTGAGTCTGATGATTTTTGCTATTTTCTGACTGACTTTCCTCCAAAGTCAACAATTTTAAGTTGTATTTGTATTTTGTTGGATCAAAATGGGAACAAGCCAGCCATTTGCTCCTTCACTGAGGTCAAAGCTGAATAGACAGGAGTTGCTGGCTTAACTGATTAATCATTGCAAATGGTGCAGATGACCATAGGTAATCAAAGCAGCTGACCATGGACATAGTGAAAGCCCATCTCTAGACCTGTAATGGATATTTATCTTAAAATTCTTAAGAAACAGTTCATGAAAACAGCATATCCCACTGGTCTAAACTATTCGTGTTAAAAAGATAAGCATAAAAATTTGAGTCAGAATTTTTTTCACTTTTTAGTGAAAAGTCAGAGGCCAGGAGATCTTGGAGTAGGTGTTTATTCCTTCCCAATTCCTTGTGCAAGTGGTTACATGAAGCAGTAAGACAACTTAACTGCTAAACTGCTTGTAATTATTTACCAAGACAAGCTTTTAATTTGTACCTAACAGGACTACCAGCCTCAGATGTGACTTTCAAGCCTTTTGATCGTGTCATGAGAGGATAAGGTGATCTCTGCTTCTTAATGTTGTTGTGCTATTTTATCACGGAAATAACTTCTAAAGATTAGTTTTGGTTTTCATTTGAAACATACCCTCTTTTATGGACATGGCACTAAGACAAACATTAGTAAAAATTATTCCCCTTAACTAAGACAGTAAGAACTACTTGTTAGAAATAGAAACATTTTCATCAAATACATTTAACAGCATTGTTGCACAGATTTTCTCTGCTCCTGCTATCCTGACTGTCCTTTTATCCTTCACAAATTTTGACTCCATTATTCAACTCCAACTGTTTTTAAAGGAAAAGTAGGCAAAGATAAGGACTGCTTCAATTTTCATGAAAATTGCAGACTGGAGAGAAAAGAGAGACCAGAGTAGCCCAGCACTGAAGGAAAGGCAGTGAGGACTCAGCATTTTTTAGCTCTGTTTAGCAGCAGTCAGTTGTCTGGTAAGCACAAGCTTTCCAGCCATCAGGCACATAGATCCAAAGATCCTGCAGCTCCCCCTCCCCATGGGACCTGCTGAGGGAGGAGCCTCTGTATGGAGATTTAGGGGGCAGAGACATAGATCCAAAAGTAAGAGCATTTCACTGATTGTTCATTAAAATGAGTTCACTAAAACTCATTTTAATGAACACAGACATGCTGAGATAGAAATGTGGCCATTATTCTATTGAGGCTGATAAATGTCTGTTTCCTATTGAGATGAAAAAGCTTGACCTTGTGCTTAAACTAGAGATGATATGATCAAACTACACATAATGTCACCTAGAAACCACCTGGAAACTGGTGAAAGCCTGATAATATTGAAAGAGTTCAAAGAATGTAGCACCAGGCTCCTACCCTTAGAAAACTATAATAATTTTCCCAACATGGGCAGGTTTCTTCATTTATGCTCATTCCCATTGTCAATATTTTGTAGCAAAGCAGTCCAACAGGTGATAATTCTTGGATATGGGAGTTCTTTGTGCTCTGTCCCCTGGCTTATTTGGTATGAATTGTATTCAGCTCCATCCAGCTCACAGACCAGTTCTTGCCTAAGGCACTGTCTACTGTGAGTTGCAAGTGGAAATGTCAGGATGTTTAGCATATGCTCTTCAGGGACACAGAGATCTTTCCTGGAGCACAGATGAGATTAATAACATTAATGGAGATATCGGTAGTGGAAACAATCTTCCAAATGCTTTGAATATTGAGCATATTAAACAAAGAAAATATAACATATTGAAACACCTTAGAAACTTGCAAGGCAAATAGTAGCTCAGGGCAACAACATTTCTTATTTCCCAAGGTTTCTTCAATGAATATGCAGGTTTCTTTTGTGTATTTGCTCTAAAGTCAAGGGCCACATTATTATCTGAAAAGCATTTAGGTGTCAGTTCAAGCTGTCTGAACAGAGTTGAGGAATTTTAGCAAAACTTCTTTACCACCTATCATTCATCTGAGCAATTCTAGACAGGTTGTGCAATAATTGTTGGGAAAAAAAGGAAAAAAGGATCATTAGTGTATTATTTTTGGACAGCCCTCTGGCATTATTTGAAAAATAGCATATTGAACACATTAACAGAGCTAAGCATGAAAAGACCTGCACTGAAGCCATATACTGAATGTTTTTCAGCACAGGCTTATATTGTTGTGAAATTCATTAACAGTTTATTGCTAATGCTCCTTTCTCCTAATGCAACACAAATGTCAAGGGCCATGTAGGTGGGAGGCTAATAACCGGCCTGAGGAGATGTTTGACTGCCAGAAAGGAGTCTGTGTGATCTCAGCTGTCTCCACTGGGCTGCAGGAGGATACTAACAGGCAGTTGGCTGAGATGATAGCTGTGTGTCTCTTCCAACTGGAGCTATTCTGTTCTCTTCTGTTCTGACATACCTTCTTGCAAGTTCTATTCAGCCTCTGCAAAGTGTGGAGAATCCTGAAGTATGGTGTGGGAATTTCCTTTCCATCAACCAATAAGCAAACTTAAAATAGCTTAAAGAAGCCTAGCTTTCTAGAGTCTGTAATTAGGGGAAATAAATCCCAAACATTATTGTTAGCACTGTTTAACCATCCCTTTCCAAAGCTTGTGCTGAGGGCTTAACCTTGCTATGAGATAGTGAGACCCTTTTTTTTTTTTTTTTTTTTTTTTTTTTTTTTTTTTTTTTTTTTTTTTTTTTTTTCAGAGCTTTCAACCCTGGTCAGAAGGGCTTGATATCTCCTGTAGATGCTTAAATGGGGTCTTACCCTCTGTGTTTTGCCTGTTAATTTGGAGTCATCTTTATGGAAGGAAACTAATCATGCCAAAACTTTATGCTGCTACATTTGTAAGTAGAAAAGAACTTTGTTTAATCTCCTAATAAGGAATACTTTTTGTGTCGCTGTTCATGTGAATTGCTCTCTGTAGACAGTGTTGACTTTCATGCAACCTGGAAAATTATAATAATTTCTGAGGCTCCTGTTTCTCTTTCAAATCTGGTTGAGACTGGTCAGTGGACCCAAAAGTTCTTGATGAGAACTGGCAGATGGATGAACAGATGATTAGGCAGACAGATAGACAGCAGGAACACATAAGACTCATTTCATTAGGAAACTGGACTGAAAACAGAAGTAGCAGTGGGTACTTGGATAACATTCATATTCTGGTCACCAATTTAAATAATGCCATGTTTTTGAAACCATTTCAAAGCTTGTAGATGACATCCTTAGTGGTTTAAACAGCAAACGAAAAAACAAAGGAACATTGCTGAGATTTTTTCCAGATTTTTTTTTTTTTTTTTTTTTTTTTTTTTTTTTTTTTTTTTTTTTTTGTCAGAATGCTGCATTTTTATAGTTTGGACTGTATTTTAAACCTTTAAAGCCAGATTCAGCTTGGACAGCCCTGGAAATTTCAATGGAGGATTAATGTGTGTCATTAAGCAAAGAAATATGGTCTAGTAGTTTTCAATAGCAACAAATGCTTGCTATGGTGCTTCTCTGATCAACATATTTTTCACTGACTGTAAAGCCTTTGGGCTGCTCCTAAGTGTATGAAATATCCATGCAGGAAAGCTGATAGTGAATTGTTGTGATTTGAGCTGGCTGCTACATTCCTGCAGCAAAGGGCATTCTTGTTCCTAAACACTTTCCTTCCAAGCAGAAAACCAGCTCACCGAAAGGAAAGCCCCTTCCCTCATTTAATATTTATTTATTTACTCATATTTACTGTTTACTTAGAGGGCTATTTACTTATTGGCAAATTGATCAAAGTCAGTCTGTAGTCTGCCTGTCAGTTGATCCATTAACAGGGAGAGGTTTGCTAGGTGCAGACAGGGAGGGCAAAAAGCAGGAATGCTCTTTTGAGTGGTTGAAATACATCAAAAATCTACATGCAGGAAAAACAAGTTCCCCAGAAGAAAAGCATGAAGAGAAAAGCAACTGTTTAAAGCTGGAGACTTCTTTTCTAGAGTGCTCTGAGCAGAGAACTCCAGACATTCAGAGTCCAGTGATTCTTGAACTACCATAGCTCTAGAAGGCCATGGAAAAAGTTGGGTTTGGTATTTCCTATGTAAGATTATATTGAAATGCACAAAGAAGTCGGGGCCCCTCTCTCATCTGTCAAATCAGGGCCCTAGGCAGAGCTGTTACCTTGTGCCATGCTCCCCTCAGGGATGCTGCTCCTCCACAGGCAGCCATGGGGCTCTGTGGCCAAGCAGCAGCAGAGCTCAGTCACTGCTGGCCCTGCTGGCTCAAGGCAGGGCTCTTTCCCAACACACCAAGTGGAACACCAAGTGTTTCACATACAAGGTGGGATTTGCAAGAGTTCTCACTGCTAAATTGCTTCTTCTTCCTTTGAAATTGTCGTTCTCACACACTCCACCTGCTCAGCTGGGCCGATGGTGAAACTTTTGAAAACTACATTTTATGAGTATGAGAAACACAAGAGAATCAAGCCAGAAACTTAATGTATAGCCTCTGTCTACCTTCTCTGCTTTCCAGCATCCCAGTTTAACTCACCAGTTGATGGTGCTTAACAGGTTGCAAAAGTCTGCCTTCTCAAGCAGTTATGAGACAGCCTGCAAATTTCTCAAAGCACTTTCATAATATATCAAAACTATTTACCACTGCCTCCAGAGAAGTATGCCTTGGAACAGTCTCATAAGGTCAAGTTATCCCACTGAAACACCTATTAGTATAAAGAGAATGAAAAAAAAAAAAAAAAAAAAAAGAAAGAAAGAAAAATGAGCAAGCCAACAGCAGTAGCACAGCCCTGGAAAATATGAAGTCATAAGCAGAGTTCAGCCAGAGCAGACTCCCATTAAATTTTGTTTAAGAGCCAAGTTCCACCCTGAGATATGTGTGAGCTGCAGTTTATTTCAGGGGTAGCTGTGCTGTACTTCATGCCATGGCAAGCCTTGGACACAAGTTTATATCTGTTACAAGGGAGGAGTAAAGCCCACTTCCTTTTTGCATTTTTTTTTTTTTTGGTTCTGTCTGTATGGATGAAATAGAAAACTTAAAGAAGTAGATAAAACAGGCCACAGGCCCCAGCTTTACAAGGCCTCTCTGTCAAATTTAATTCCCTCTTCCACAAGACCTGAATATCTGTCTTTCTAAATCCACTAGGCTCCTTTCACAAGATTGTGGTAGTCTTTCCCTGTCCCCCATGAGTGATAAACACACAGACAGGAGCTCTAAGGGTTGTTGTTCAAACTTCTTTGCTCTAGAGAGTCCATTTAGGAGACAGACAGCAAGAAGTGCTCCCTAGGAGATGCACATCCTTTTTAAAGAAGGGTCATACACAGTAGTCTGACTTTAAGACCTTACACTGGACATTTTTGCCTGAGAAGTGGGAGGTCCACTTAATAAGGAGGGAAGAAGGGGTGGCAGAGATGCATTCCAAGGCAGGGGCTTGGGTTTACCAGCACCTTTGTGCTGTGCTGGGTTGCAGAGCTGGCTTCAGACAAAAGACTTTATCATTGCTGGGGTGGGCAGCTGCAGCACAGATGGAAGGGACAAAATGATAAAGTCATGGTCACACGCTCCTGGAGGCACTGGAGTTACCTGGAGGAACTGGACAGAGGAGTTTCCTGCTCCCTGCCACCAGCTGTACATTCAGTAATGCTGAGATTCAAAGGCTGAATTCTTTCAAGTACAAGTTAAAAGACCTCCTTCAAGAAGAGCAGCAGACAAGGCTCAGCCCCACCAAGCGCTGAGTCTGGATGTGAGCAGGAGGTTAAAGTATTTCATATGAGAAACTCTGGTAAATGCAAAAGCTTTTATACCCAAAGGCAACCATTTAAACTCTGAATTACTAATTCTGGCTCAAAACTTTCCCATTCCTCAGATCCCTTGATGGTTGGCTTGTGCTTTAACTCTCCATTAAGCATCTGCTACTGGCTCTAGCGGGTAACACAGCCCATCAGCTCCATGCTCAGTGCAGCACTTCCATGGGCAGGGATGAAAAAGCTTTTAAGTCCTGGTTAGTCAAGAAACCCCAGCACCGTCAGGATCAAACCCACATTGGCCATCATTTGTCATGGACTCTGTAGCAGATGGGAAGAGGTGGCACTGTCCCTGGGAAAGGAAGTTTCTTTTCCTTAATTCTGGTGTTCTCTAACAGCTGGTGAGGGCTAAGGGAGACAAAGGCAGCTCTGGTCATGCTACAACACCACTTCATCGTGCAATGGCAGTGAACCAAAGGACTGGGAAAATCCATACCAAATCCCATTAGCTAGAAAATGGATTGGAAATATCCCAGCAAGGTTGGGGAATGGAAAGGACAGATATGTGTGGTCCTGGGAGTCTGGAGAGACACATGACCTTTGGACACAGCTGACATGCCAAGGCTTTGTATCTGTTAAGGGACGGAGTTGGCATTTCTTGCTACAGCTCCTCCCACCAAGGATATTTTCAGTGGAGGGGGGAGTGAGAGGAAATTATCCTCTAAGGGATATGGATGTTCATGTCCACAGACAGCAAGCTGCTGTCCTAAAGTTCCCTAAAGTAGTGGAAAACAAAATGAATTGCAAAGCTGAGCACACACATTTATGCGTATTTCCCTGGTAAACTTCCCTCAGCCACAAATGCTGGGCCTTGCTCTCTGCTGTAGGCAGCAGGGCATGACTGGGGAGGGTTCATCCCCAGCTTCTCAGGTGTGAGCTGTGAAGGAAATCACTTGGGTGGAAAATGGCATGTGCTGCCTGTTATGGTTTCCAAGTCTCTTTTTCTCATTCCATGAGGATATTATACCCCTCTCTTCTGGAATAAACCACAGACACAATCTTCAGTTGCAGAACATATGCTTTTCCCCCTCCTACATCTCCCCCCAGTGACCGCTGCAGTTTCACATCTGGCAAAAAAACACCATCCAGACCTCCAAAGGGAGGAGCTTGTATTTCTCCCTCTGGCCATCTTCAGCAGCTGCCAGCTCTGCAAGGCCCTGGGGCTGCACCACGATTGAGGGGGGGAAGATTCACACAGAGATTTGGTACTCAGGTGCCTTAAAAACAGCACAGTGGGAGCAGCAGCGTGGAAGCTGCACTCCTGTCTGCTCTGCCACTGGACTGGAGAAAACAGGTCACAGGATATGCTTCCTCTCTGGGAAGGGCTTGCAGCAGCCTGGGAAAGAAGGCATGACCTTTTCCTTAAAGGAAATGCAATTCGTGGAGAGGAATAGGGAGGAAAAGTCCAGACTGCATTTTTTTTTTTCTTAAAAACAGTGTCAAGCAGCTGTACCTCATCTTGCTTTCTCCACGTTTAAAGCTGATTTTTATTTATTTAGCAATGCCACCTTTTGAAGAGTTTCATACCTCTCTGCCAACTCATTATTGCTCCAGTCAGTCATGAACCTTCTGACACAAGTCAGAGGCTGTTGAAATGAAAGGTTTCATTCATTGCAAGCAAAGGAAGCCAGAGGAGGTACCTCGAGAGCAGAAAGACTCAGCTCATGCTCTGTTTCCAGCTCACAAATGGTTATGTCCCCAGGATGCAGAGATTAAGCATCTCACACAGAACGTGGGAGGAGGAAGAAGAGCCTTTGTCTGAGATTCACAGATTTTAATGGATTCCAGAAGGGGAAATCTTTTACCCAGGAGCAACAGCAAAGTTCAGAGAAATGTAAAAGCATTAATCTCCCCAGTTATATTCCTGCCTGCCAAAATCAGTAGGGGTGATTTACTCCTCCTTGGTACAAAGATTCCCTTATGGATCATTAATCCACAGGGGGAATGAGCTCAGGAGCCACAGACATCTTTTCTTAATGTATAAGAACCTTGAATCAGAAGGAAGTTTTATTTGGGAGCATACAGGATCAGTTTATCTTTATTTGCTCCCCACTACCCCAGTCTTCAATAGTGTTTCCTACAAGAGTTCTAGTTACCATTGATAAATCACTTTGCCTTCATTAAAATCTGTGGTGATAGTAGAGGAGGCTGCTGTGAGCTAAACTAAGGCATTTGAGGCAGAGTAGTATTAAAAAATTAAGATCTGAAATCAGCAAATTCTGATACAAGCCAAATAGAATCAATATGAGCAATCTCAAGTTCCAGGGTACAAGTATCTCAACAACACTGGTTTTAGCACTGCAATGGCAGCTTGCAATAAGTAAGGCATTTCCTGAGAAACTCTGCAGAAATGGGAAGGACACAGAAATAGTAGACTATTTGTTTACAGGTCAGGACCTCAGGTGATCTCGGGTGAACTTAGAACTAGAGCTGTGCAGAAAACATGGAGCAAAACTTATGGTAGGAGTGGGGTTAGATCTGGTGGACACCACTTGTTAATATTTTCTCATTTCTTTAGGAGTAACAAAAAGAAAAATAGTCTCATTTTGTCTCACTTTGACTCTGTGAAAGTACCTGAAAATGTTTCTATAATGTCTCAGTTGCTAAGTGAGGAACATTATAGACTGTCTCTCTATACATACTCACAATATGCAGACATTTACAATATGCCACTGTTTTATGGTGGATGGTATTTTATATTCTTTACCTCAGCAAAAAAGAAGTGCAGCAGGGAATTACATTTCTGTATTCAAATCTCCCAAAAAACACTCCATGCTTAGATTTGCCAAGTTCCACATAAGTCTGGTAAATACACATCCTTGTTACTGTAAGTGACTTACAAGATCAGAAATGTGGCTGAAAGGGAACACCCAAAGCTGGGTGGTGTCCTTGGGTTTTATGCTCTCGTGTGTGTCTGCATGTACACACAGCATCCTTTATTTTGGCTCTTTGTCACACAGGCTTTGACAAATTGAAAAGTATTAAGATTAGAACAATCATGTTTACATGTTTTACCACCTGCTACTTCATTCCTTCCATGGTGCTTAAATGTTCAGGCATGTGGCTTTGAAACACGGTACCTTTAATGCACTTAAAAACCCTGCTGGATTTCCAGCTCTCTTTGATCTCCACAGTCTACAGACTGTCTCAGAGAATACAAATAAATGTGTAAAGGGGAAAAGTATTTTCAAGGAGAAACCCCTAAAGTCCTTCCAGCTTGATATGCATTACCAGTTGATGTCATACCTAAGGTTGTTTTTTGCATTTTATCTTCATGCTTCAGGAAGCTGAAATCTCTATCCAGAATCAGCAACTTGATGAGGTAACTTGGGAAGACAGATGTGGTCAGCACCATATGAGCACCAAAGTGTCAAATAATTATTTGGTGATTCTTGTTTAAAAAGGAGATGGGGAGAGAGATGATTCTGTCCTGAGAAATTTACAGACTAAACAAAGCAAAAAGGATACACTTTTGAAATGAAGAAGACTGTGTCTTGTCAAGAGGAAATGGGAAGGATTTGAGTGGAGAGCTTGCTATTAATCATGAGTAGGAAGAAGACATTAATTGGAGAGCTGGAAACAGAGGAAAGACTCAGATAACCAAGGGTATGAAAAAAATCAGCTTCTTTTGGGGGCTGTACAACACCATCTTTTCCATCTCTCACCATGCCAAGTCACCATGTGTTGCTATCCTTGTGGTAATGGCTTGGATTTGTAGTAACTTCAAATTGTCCCCTGTAGAGCAAGTACAAATCAGGTCTGAGTTCTTGGGTCAGGGCGTGGGATGGTTACTTGGGAAGAGGATTTATGATGAGGCAGATCCATTCATTTAGAGAAAAGGTAAGATAGAGTGGTATTTCTCACTTTTTAAAGGATGTTCATGGGTCCAGTCACTAGCTATTACTAGAGCCGTAGGTATGACAAGTAGACAGCTCCTAGTGGGAGATGGTGAAGTGCCAAAGGCAATCAGCAAGGTTTCAAAAGAATTCATTTCTTCACATTAGGTGGACACAGCCTTCACAAGAAGGACCTACCAGGCACCCTTTGAATCATATATTAAAGGAATGGGTATGGTTGGAAGGCGCCTTAAAGACCATCTGTTTCCAACCACATCCCCACAGTCAGGGACATATTCCACTAGACCATGTTGCTCAAAGTCCCAGCCAATGTGGCCTTCTTCTCCCTGACCTGGTTGTGTTCTTCTTGGCTTTGATGATGTTGTTCACCACATTCTTCATGACCAGAGCAGGGATAGGTTGAGTAACAGGGAAAATGACAGAGTGTTCAGAGCACAATGAAAAACCTTTTTTCCGAAAGCAAAGGAGAAGCTGGAACTTGGTTCCCAACTTCAGATTTGTTTGCTGGTGTACTCAACACTTTATGCAGGGTTTTCTGCAGAAAGAGATCCAGCCTAATTCTGTGTATAGCCCCTCTTTCCACCAAGGCCTTTATTGCCATAAGTAACTGATAGTGTAGCTTTTTTAAACTCAAAAAAGTCCCTATGGATTCAGTGTGGGGAAAACTGGATTTTTATGTAATAGAGTTCAAAAATCAAAGGCCATTTAGGTAATTATGGAAATTCAAGCACGACAGACAATAATCATCTCTCCCAATTGTGCAATTCAGAATGTGAAAAGCACATCCCAGTTGTAAATAAAAATTGCCATGTGATGACAGGAAAGATCTGGAGAGGGGAGGTGTTGTTTCATAGCAAGCTGTGAAGATGAGAGAGCAAAGAGAAATCAATAAAGAAGAGGGAGCGTGAAAGAGAGGGCAAATCTCAAAGGAAACAAAGCCTCAGCCCAGATGGTGACAAGGAAAGATCTATGTCTTCCTGTCCTGATTTTTTCTTCCTTCCCACTGGCAGGACTGTGGAAGGTCCTTGAGAGAAGGGAGGAAATGGCATTTAACAGCTGGGACCTGTGTGTCTCATATGTTCAGATACAACCATTTGCTTGTGGGCTAAGAAAGGGACAGACAGGTAGGATTAGAGGTGCAGAGGATATCTGAATTAGTCAACATGAGAGGGCAGGTGTGAGAGAGGGCACAGATGCATCACGGATTTAATTTCCTGCTTGCTTTGTTGGATGGGACTGGGACTGTGCTCATTACACTTGCATGAACTTTCAACAGAAGAGCAACCTCAGATAGCTCATGAGTGCTGGTTATAAAGTTTCAGGAATAAAAGACTAGACTGTCTCATAATAAATTGGTAAACTGCTAGCCCTAATACATGCTAAGAAAATCTTGAAAGCAGAATTCAACAATATATTCTAGAAGATAGAAATAAAATATAAAAATCCAGCATGTCACTTTAAAAATCAGAATTTTTGAAAATGTACACAAGTTTTCTGAACTATTGGATAACTACATTTTTATGGTAATTCTTCACAATCCACTAGAAATATTTTTTCCTTTTACTCATTCATACATGTAACTCTGTAATCACTTGTTTTTAAGTGTTTTGTGGTCCGTTTGTCTCACCTAAAGATTATTTGGTTTATCTAAAGTCAGCCATGAAGACCTGCTTTTTCATCCCTTCTTAAGTGAGTGAAGTTTTTGAAACATCCAATTAGCAGACAAGAAGCATCTTGCTTTTGTCATAGTAAGAACACTTTTCAAAGAAAACGAGATGAACAACTGAGAAGTCTGCCTACAAAAAAAAAAAAAAAGTTAAACTGGAGTAACAGTTCTGCAGGACCTCTTCCAGTATAAATTAATCTTCTCAACTGTTTGAGGGGAACACAGAATTATATAATATGGTTGAATTGGTTCTTGAATAAGTATTTTGTTTCCAAAGGAGGGTAATTTTTTTAAAGAACAACTTTAATTTTGGTATGAATGTACCAATATGGTCAGTGTTTCTATAAAACTGCCCTAAAGATACAACTACCAAATTCTCCCAGCAGAGGTGAGCTAGAAGAAGAATATATAACTGAGCAAATAAAGCCATATGGGTAGTGGAGAGAGTGGTGGGTATAAACATGTGTCTTTGTATACATATGCATGCAGATATAGGGTATACTGTACATACATACCCTCTGGGTATAAGTGTGTATAGACAGAATTCCAACCTGTTTTCTAGGTTTGGTGTTGTTAAAAGAGTGTCTGCTCAACTCTAAACACCTACATATATGTAAGGATTTGATGTCTGATTCTGCATGGCTGTGACCTTGTCACACATGTTCTTTATGGTGTGGACTGCCTCATAAAACTAGATATTTTAAACATGTAGTTCCCAGTAAAATAGGCATTTATCGCTCACAATAACAAAGAACTGTCTCAGGATGTGTTCAAAGGCCCCCTGCAACTTACTGATAAAAAGCTTAACTCTGTTTCAGGGCTTATCTGGAGAAAAAAGAGGTAGAGACCCTCATGAAATAACTGAATATTTTTTCCCCTCTTAAGATGAAAAAGAGAGGCAGAGGAAAGGAAAGAAAAATCACTCTAAAATTCCAAGGCAGCAGAACAAGTTTAACCCATTGAGATTTTAAGTGAAGTTTTCTGCTTCATCAGGAAGAACCCTGTGGTGAAACATATGTCAGAAGAGAAGAAGATATGAGAAACTGGCCTCCTTTGCATATGAAATGATTAATTAAGAGGAAAATCACTTAGCCAGCTGTCTCATTGGTGAAGCTACACGTGCAAGGTACAGCTGCAATAGGGGAGCGGTATAGCACAGGCAGTGCATTTGATTTCCATGCTAACATAGCAGAGATAGGAATCTGGTGTGAATTAGATTGTGCTGACTTTTTGAGAAACAGAGGAGTCCAGACCTTATTTCAGCCTCAAATTATGAGCTGCATGTCTGTTGTTATAACATTGCAGTGTTGGTACTTGATGCAGTTAACAGATACAAATAAATTATCCAGAGAAGAGAAGCCTTTCCTCCATCTCTGTTCATAAATTGTTGGCAAACAAAGCCTGATTTCTCTAAGTGACACTTTTCTCCAAGTAGTTTTTCAGAATGCTCAGCAGCTTGTGAATTTTTCATCTGCTCGTTACTGGGGTAATGCTGTCAAATTCATCTGACTTAGAAAATTAAGTAAGTAAAACACAATTGTCTGCTGCCCAAATACTTGCCCTCCTAAGGTGTTCCTATATTCTTGTCAGTGTGGCATCTGGGTTTTTCATGCATTTTCTATTTCAATTTGTATGTGAAACAAAAAATTGTAAACAAAATTCCCACTTATGCCAAATGCTGTTTTCAAAAGTTTTCTGGTCTTTCTGTGGGAAACAAGCAGGCCGGTTGCTAAATAACTACTGAGCTGTGTTTTTCTCCTGAGCATGCATTACAAAATTAGGGAGTGGGAAGCAAAGAGCTGTTGCTCCAGTGAATCTACTGGAATCAAACCAACTCCTACCTCCTCAGCTTTTCCCAGCTAAAAGCTGCCTCACCAGCAGTGTCCATGGAGAGCAGTTATTTCTCTCCCACCTGTAATCTCTCTTTACCAGCTTTTTGAAGACGAGGTGACTGTACAGCACCTCGCACAATCAGATCCCTCTGTTGGCTTGAATTTTTCTGTGCTATAGGAATACTAATCCCTTCCCAACAATAGAGACAGGCACTGCACAGAGCACACACACAAACAGACTTTCATTAGAGAATGCAGTCCTGAAAGCATTTTACAAAAGACTTTGCTGATTGGACTCAGTCATTTGAACAGCAATGGATACAGGGTATATTACACAAGAGCCCAGAAAGAAAGGTGCAGCAGTATCAGCAATGAGATGCAGTCACTGCATTATTCTGTAATATTAACAGGCTTAAGCACACCACTAGCCATAACCTGAATCTTTAACATCTAGTGTGTAATTTTTTTTTTTTTTTTGTTTAATGATGCCCAGCAATGCTGAAAATTGTGTATTTTAAAACAGCAGACTCCTATTTGGGTCAACATCCTCCCTATTCTCTCCAGCTCGGTGGTTTGTCAACATTTCTGGTGTTAATTACTGAAATTTCAGGTGCATTCTGAGCCTTTCAATTTCCATACTTTCACATAAATATGTCAGACAATGAGGGTGTCAGGAGAGCCCTGGGGTATAAAGCCAAATTTTCCAATTCATATGCACAGTGGTGGGAAACAAACATACAAACAGAGACATTCAATTTACATAAATGCTTGTAGGATATATTTTGAGATTTCTGTGCTAAAAATTGAGAGGTTATTATAATCTGTAGGTTTCCTTGAGTATAAATGCTCACAGAGTTACCAGTGAAGACCAGATTTTCATAATCAATAGCCTCTGTTTTTGTTTATCACTTACTGTCACAGGCAAGCACTTCTGTTGATTCAGGGCAGTGAAATCACATATATTGCCAAGGTGTGAATAACACAATTAAAAACCTAAAGGGTTCATTCAAGATTTTTACAGGTCCTGTGAGAAAGGCAATAGCTCCAGGAACATATAAAAAAACTAGTTTGCAGCCCCAAAATATATCTCATTATGAGCTAAAGATGTGGCAAGGCTGTTATCAGAACCACACTCCCCATTCACAGCCAGAAGTCACTCTGCCATTATCTGAGGCCACCTTTGCAAGGTCTCAGCCTCTCTGAGGGGACAGCCCACGCATGACTGACTCATTTTGCCAGAAGCTCTGTCATTGGGGCAGGTAGGGAAGCTTGGGTTGAGGGAGCCAAGAGCTCCTGCTTGTAAAACAGAGGCAGAACCAGACTCTGCTCCCCTAAGCAGGGCAGTGCCTGGGTTACTGCTGGAGGACACCTGGTAATGCAGAGGGAGTGCATACAGATCAAGAAGATTGGCTTTGCTTCACCCTCTTCCTTACCCTCTTCCTCACCCTCTTCCTCCCTCTGCAGCTGGGGCATGGCCTGAGGACCAGCCTTGCTTCTTGGTTTCCTTTTGGGCCAATTCTTCTGCATTGCACACATCACAATGCTTCCCTATCTCCCCAGGAAGAGGACCTTTTCTGCTGATGGGTGATGAGGAAGAGAAGCCTTCACAAACTGCTCTCCTTAACTACTTCTTTGACAGCTGGCATTTGGAGTATAAGAGACCCCAGTCAAACATTCCCAGCCTACAGATGAAATCCTGTAAATTTCAGAGCACCTTCTCCAAAGGGGTGAGCACCTTTGGCCCATAAAGATGGCTTTGCACGGATCACTGCCTCCCCAGGTTGAATCTTTGACTTGGTGACGTTTACTGTCCTAATCTTTCACCTCATTTGAGCTGTCCCACTGCCTCAAAATAGGGTCACTGCAGTCCAAAATGAAAAGGGCAAAAGCTGCCAGCTGAATTGAGATTGCCAAACCTGTGGAGTTTCTCAGGTTTCATAGGAAGTCAGGCAGCTACTGCATGTACATCTGAGCAGGAAGCAAATGCATCGCAGAGTTACTGTCTCCCTCATCTCTGTACAGAGAGCCCACTCAGATATCTGGTGGATATCTGAGCTGGGCATGGGAAGTGCCCAAGGTGAGATGGTGGGGCATCCCCATATAGAGGCAGAATAGATTTACAGCATTCACAGAGTTGGATATCTAAAATCTGAAACAGCGCATGCTCCCCCCTGGACTGACAGGATCATGCTGCATTTATAGAATGAATAAAAATTCCTTATCAGCCGTGGGCAAAGACAAGGAGATAAGCAAAGAACATGAGCAATTAGGTAACTTAACACTGTTCAGTTTACATCAGTTGGCGGCTGCTCTGTGGTCTCACCTGCAGGTATTCAGCAAAGAATTAATATGTTCTGTATAGTCAAAAGTTTTTGATGATTTTTTTATGCATTTTCACACCCATCTCAAAGATTTTCATTGTGGCTATGAAGCAAATTTTTTTCCCAATTATTCTGCCTCTCTGGCAAACATCTGCTGTCCATGCTGTGCAGTGCCTGTCAATACACTGAACTTTCAATTGTTTCTTGTCTTGTTTCTTGCAAAAGTAGCAGGAATTTTACTAGGAAATAAGACCCTTTTCCCTTCCCTCAAACTTCAACCATTATCAATACACCAAACTTGCATAATACAGAAATATGGTATTATTAGACTTCCCTCTAACTTTTGTTCCTAATTTATAAATTTGATCTAATTAAATCAAACCAAATCAACAACAACAAAAAAATTGTGACTATTTTTCAGCCAGAATAGTTCTAGCTGGATTGCAAGCAGTTTATTTTCATTGGGAGAATCATATGATCTTAAGATAGTTCAAGTTGAAACTTCCTGTCCGCATTTTGGAAAAAAACCCAAGAGAACCGGATGCATCTTCTTTTTTATGAGCAGAAAAAAGGCCCCATGGGGTACTAACTCCTCATCTAGTTTCCCCCTAGGGCCTTCTGTGGGGTTTGACAACCTGGGTCTGCCAGAGAAGTTGTTTGTCATGTATTCAGGACTGTAGAGCTGGTCCTGGATGTGTCACTTGGCCAAGCCTGTCACTAAATATACAAGATTGTGTCTGGACCCTTGTTGATATTTCACAATACACAAGAAGAACCTCAGTGAGTCATGACCACCCTCCAGGACATGCTTGGAGAGCACCAATAGCAGTAATTTACACAAACTCTTCTAAACCCTGGCTCTCAGAATGCTGAATAAGCCTACAAGCTATAATATTCTAAACTGCAGAACGAAGTAGAATGAAATATGAAGGTAACATCTAATCTTTTGTTTTGGTTAGAATCTTTAAAAAGGACTAAAGGGCAACTAGAAATTGCTGGTTGAGATTCCAGAGATTCTGCTTGCTGTCTCTTCTGCTGGATCAGCCTGCCTTATTCAAAGCTTGGGAAATACTCTCAGTGTCTACATCCATAGAGAACAAAAATCCTTACAGCAATATCTGGATCAAACCCTGAATGGGAAGCTGCTCCCAGCAATGCTGTCTGTATTTTCTGCCTTCATTACTGATACCATGGTATGATAAACAATTCTGCTATTGGCAGTTTATTTATTAAAAATAAAAGTACTTTCTTGAATTAAAACAAGAAAGATCACACTAAAGCCACAAGAAAGAAAAAAAGAGATTTATTGCAATACCAAAAACTCACGAGTTTGTCACAGCTTATCACATTATAATCTACCCCCTTTCCTTCAACTTTCTTTTTAATACTGTTCCAAAATGAACACTACCATACTGCAGCTGAGCCTCTGTGCTCACTTGATTGTTCGGGCCAAATTATCTCTTTTACTGAAATATGCATAGTTATGCAAACAGAGGACTTGCCCTCCTGTACCCTCCCTTGCTGAAAAACCAATTTGTTTGTCCGTAAGACCATGTTTCTAAATTTCTAGGAGCAGAAACACATTGTGGCTTTAAATATAGACTGTCAGTTTGTGGCTGGAGTCTCATGTTACACACAGACAGCTTGAGACTCTAAACGCAAGTTGGGCAGCACCATTACTATCTTAGAAAAGCGTCAGTACGCTTTCAAAATGCTCTATAACTTCATTCCTGAAAGCAGGGAGAGTGAAAAACATTCCAATGAAACTTTTCTAAGCTGGGCTTTAGGCGGAAATGTTACTAACTTTGCTTGATCCTATTCGGGAGTCAGAGTTTGCACAGCCTGTTTCAGTTCTTTCCTCACACATGCACACACACAAACACAAAGAATTAAGAAAGAAAACAGTTCCTTCACAACTTTTTTTCCTTCAGGATTAGTCTCATACATTCCTTCCTTTTCCCCCCATACGAAATGCATTAGGACAATCTTTTCCTTAAGCAAGGAACTGATAAACCCACTCTTATTGTAAGGGGGGAGAGGGGGGTAAGGGTACTCACGTGGTTGAGATGTCGCATTGTTTTGGGTACTCATAATTTACGCCTTTGAAAAATGCCTTATTTGTGTTGACAGGCTCTCTTCCCTGCTCAGAACTGACGGCGGGATTGAACAGAACAGCTGGAAGAACCCAGGAAAATGCTCCTCTTGTTCGGGCTCTCCTTGCCTGGCTCCTGACCCCTTTACAACTGGAAAAGGAAACAGCACATGTGTCATTCTCTTTTGCCTGTGTAGCTCACATGAGCGGGGAGGGGCACCCATTTGCAGATAGCAGTAACTGTATTCAAGTTTTGCAAGTTGGATGTATTCCACCCCTTTGCTTTTATTAGCCAGCAACCAGTGGAAAGAGAATGCTCTTTTCATTCTTAGCCAAATCTAGGCGCACCTATTAAATCCACTTCCCAAACCCCTATCCACTTCTGTGGATGTTATTTCTTTTAAGTGCAAAACTTGCTGCTGACTCCCTTTCCTAAAATGTCTACCATTAGTGGGTAAGATTGGAATTAGGACTTTCAATTTTCATTGCTCATCATCCCCCTTAACACTCACAGACTGACTCGTTCTGTCCTTTCAACAGGTGAAAATTGAGGATGGCATTTAATGGGTCAAAGTAGTTATGTCAGCATATACCATGAATCTACATTGTGCTCAAAACAAGGAGGAACCTGTGGCTACAGCACAGGCTGGGGCACAAGTAACTCCAGTCATAGCTCTGACACAGGCTTCCTATGGCACCTATGGCAAAACATTTAATCTCTGCCCCATTTTGCCATTGGTAGAATAAAGATGAGACACCTGGTCTCTCCCTAATCTTGGTATTTTTATTTTAATGTACAGGCAAGTGTTGTTTATAAATAAGATGTATTTATTGGGCTGCAGAAGTTAATTTGCATACTCCACTGGAAGTTTTTCAGCCTGGACCAGGGTGCCAGCTGCCTTGTTGATATAGCTGCCATCTAAAGCTATCTGTTTGGCTGTCTGCATGCTGTGCTGCAGTGAATGGCATGTAGTCACTGTAAATGTGCACACACAGCCTATATGTAGCTGACCTGGACTAGCACTTCTAGATTATACCAGAATACAAGTAATTTTTAATGCATATGCTTTAAACACTGAGAAGTGTGGACAAAGTTTCATTTTTCTGGTGCCTGTTAATGGAGTCAGGAGGAATTAACAGCCTGCCTCTGACAGCAGAAACACAGTAACCATCAGGATGGAAGTGGAAAAAAACAGAGTAATGAAATCCAGGCTGGGACCATCCTGTTTTGCAAAATTGTCACAGGATATTTCTGTGAAATCATCTCAGTGACCTCCTACAAGAAATCAGTGCCATGAACCTGGCTCACAGTATTTATTTAACAGCTATAGGATGGAAAGAACAGTGATTTATTTGCATGCCAACGGCAACTAACAACGTTTTTGTGAACATGGATGCAGTAAACGACTTCTGTCAGCATTTCTACACTCTGGGCTCGTGGTAGAGAGCTCTGGAACATTTAGTGATAGAGCAAAGCAAGGCATAAAACAAAGACAGGGAAATAATAGGAAAAACTGCTGACATTGCTGCACTGGCTTCAGCTCTATAGCGTGACATCTATTTACACCTCTGGCTTCTCTATGAAAATACTGATGGGCATGTTTTTGATTACTGATTCTTCTTGCCTAAGAAACACAACATGCACAAGTAAAACTGTGGCTTTCTGTTATGAGGCATGAGAATTGTTGTCATGCAAAATTTTTACATTTAATTCTTTCATCATCATGATCAAGGACAAGCTGGGAGGCCTTTGAGCAACCCAGTCCAGTGTAAGATGTCAGAAGGGTTGTAACTAGATGATCTAACCCAAACCATTGTATTATTCCACGATTCTGTGATCCCTAAGAAATTTCAGAACTTCTATTGAGAAAAGATTTCCTAGCTGCTGCAGGTGATGTGAAGGATGGTGGTAGTGATGGCTTTATCATGTTAGAGCCAGTGGTCTGGACGGTCTCAGGAGTTTTGTGGCAAACTACTCAAAATGACATGAAAGGTTAGGTCCTGATGCTTAACCCCTCTGCATCTGTGCAACACTTCCTGCATCTGTCTGTACTCTTGTGAAAACTACCCTGCCCACCACCAAAATCACTGGAAGAGTTATACTTAAGTTTAAGTAGGAGGATTCTGGCAGATCTAAACTCACATGGGAAAGTCGCTTTAAATGTGCTGTTATCTTCACATTTCTTGGGACTTCTTTCTTTGCTTATTGAATAGACTGGGGTTCCCAGAAATCAGAGAGCCATTTCCCAAGGCTGTTTGCTCTCAGACAGGCTGTTAAAGAGACCTGACTGACCTTTTCCTCTCATCATTAATGGAAAATATGCGATGCTGACAAGGGAAGCACCATGTAGCCCAGCATGCTTCTGGGGGAGCCTGAGACCGGGCACTGAACAAAAAGCATCTCAATGCTCTCAGCCAACTGATCATGAGGGACAGGAGGCACCAAAGGAACCCAGAACAAAAGATGGGAATGGAATGCTGGTGGGGAAAATGTGTGATTAATCATTAATTTTCAATTTGACTGAACTCTCTCCTAATCTTTAAATAACAGTTGCTTTTGGCAAAAAAACCCAAAACCTCCCCAAAAGGGAGAAGATAACAGAAGAATAATTAAAAGCAATTTTTATGTAAGGACTGTGGTGTTCATGCAGGATTCACCAGGTATGCTAGGAAATGTGTGTGTCAGCTCTGTGGTTTTCATCAGCCAATTACATGATCTTGAGGCCGTGGTCTTCCCATTAACCTACATAAGTTACATTGCTTTCCTGCCCTGCTAAATACTTTTGCATCTCCAGCCTTTGAAAACGTCTTTTTCTGAGTAAGGAAATGAAAATTCCCTTTTTTTCTCAGTAGTGCTTTCAGATGTGACAGTGCTTTCAGGTCCAAGAGTGTTAGCTCAGAAGTGGGACCTCTTTTGCCTCCGATACTGCAATTTATCTTACTGCTCCTGAGTACAGCTATGTAATGAATGCATGGTCAGGCCCACACAGTTGTTCTCTTTGATGCTATCTTGCTCCAAGATAAATGATATTTCACAGTCATTCAGGCTTGGCAAGCTGGTGCTGCATGCTGCAGCTGCTGTTCCCAACAGGAAGGGAGGGTTTAGGCTGCTCTCGGAGGAAAAAAAAATAAAACAAAGGAAAGAGGCTCTCCTCAGGAAGTTATGCTTTACAACAACAGGACATCACACTAGAAATCCCTCTCTCTGATGGATTTTCACAGCAAAACATATTGCAAAATCTGTAATCTCATCCTATAAAGGCAATGGCGAGACTGAAAGAGGCTGAGTGGAAAGCTATCAATGGTGTCCTTCACTTCACCCTGCACAGCCTGAAAACTTCAGAGAAGGTGTTTGGATCCATCACCCAGACATTTGAGCAGCAGTTGGGCCTAGCTGTGAGTTCAGGATGGACCTTGTGACAGCAGTAGTGGGCACATTCAGATGAACCAGTGGCTCATTGTCCCACTGGGCTGTGTGCCATGGTCACCTGGCCAGCTGGCAGGAGAGGTGCTGTTGGCTTTCTCCTCTCCTTTGCTGGCTACACACTTCAGACTCTCTCAAACATGCCAGGCTGCTGAGCTGTGTGAGGTTGGGTGGAATCCCAAATTTTGGAGACTTTGTGCAGGTCAAGCACAAGCACAAGCAGATATTTAGCTGCTAGGCTGAAACCTGGAGGTTCATAGGAAAGCGTTTGCCTCTGGATATCCCATTAAATACTATTTTCTACTGATCATTTTCCTCTCCATCTCTGTGAGGAATAATAGTTTATTTATTTACATAAATAAATAAACTGTGTGGTGGTTTCTCCCCCCTGGCTTGTTTGCTCTCTGTTTCCCATTTATTTTTATGTTGAAAGGGCAAGGAATATTTGCCATAGACTGTGTGGACCATCTCAGATCTGGTGTAAAGTCTTGGAGAATGAAACCTTTGTGATGCAAAAGGGATCAATATGGACTTATTAGCCAGCATGGACTGTGATGCTTGTATAACTCATTTTTTATGTGCTGCCTATGCAACCTGTGAGTTTAAGTGCAACAAGATTGTGAAATCCTTGGAACACAGAGAAGGAAATTTTTGTCTGCATTCATAACACTCAACAAGTTCTTGACCCTCATACAAGGCCAAATGAGAAGAGTTTACCCTGGAGACAAGAGATCAGCTCTCCTTCCTACTTTGCATCCCAGGCATTTGTCTTTATTTTTACCACTCCTCTGACTTCTGCTTGAACCTTTGGAATACATTCTTATCCCTGGAACACGTGTATCCCCTTCTTTGCATTATTGCACCATTATTTGCAGTTAAAGGATGTAGTGTGCCAGTTTGTTTAAGGTCCCCACTTAATCCCTTAGTTTATTTGGGCCAAACTTTTTTCCATTTGTGTCTGGACTCAGGGGAGCCTACAGTGTCACTACAATGCAAATACTTCTCAAAATGTGCCATCTCTCTGTGAAATGGAAATATAAGGAGGCTCCACATCTGCCCTGTAGCCTGGTGCTTGCCTTTCCATGAGCTGTGGTTCATTTAATGACACCATAGAGGGAAGACATGCGAGGCCAAGACTTCAGTGGACACTGGTGTAGACTCCGTAACTCTGTAGCATCGTCATGTCCAAAGATCAGACAGAATGTCTTACAGCCACTCCCTCCTCTCCAATCTAATTTCCAACACCACTGGAAAGCACATCTGCTCACACACTAGACCAGTCAACAGGATGTTGACATGCAGTTTGATAGTGCATATTTGGAACAGTAGATTTGAGTAGATGTGGAGAGGGTGAATCATACTATCAGCTCTTGCTGAGTTCAAGAAATCAGAGTAGCTTTGGCACACAGATTTCTCATAACAAAAGAACAGACTGATAAATAAAGTGAATCATTCTGTAATCTAAAACAAAAGGGAAAACCTGCTCACACAAAGCAGAATTGAACAGCGGAAGTCATTATTCCTGGAAGATCTGGTGTAGTTGGACCTTCAGTTTGACTGAAAACCTTCATTCTTCCTTACACAGATGGTACTGTGTTTCTGTAGCATAATTTCAATAAGTTGGGTTTTTTGGTTGCTGCATGTTAGAGAGTGCCAAAGGAGAGCAGCAAAGATGTGAAGGGCCTTGAGGGGAGGCTGTGTGAGGAGTGGCTGAGATCACTTGGTCTGTTCGGCCTGGGGAGGAGGAGACTGAGAGGGGACCTCACTGCAGTCACCACTTCCTTGTGAGGGGAAGAGGAGGGGCAGGCACTGATCATTCTGTAGTGACCTGTGACAGAACCCAAGGGAATGAATGGCCTGAAGTTGTGTCAGGGGAGGTTTAGGTTGGATATTAGAGAAACGTTCTTCACCCAGAGGGTGGCTAGGCACTGGAACAGGCTCCCTAGGAAAGCAGCCACAGTAGCAAGCCTGACAGAGTTCAAGAAACATTTGGACAATGCCCTTGGGCATATGGTGTGACTCTTGGGGATGGTGCTGTGCAGGGTCAGGAGTTGGTCTTGATGATCCTCCCAACTCAGCATACTCTGTGATTCTGTGATAACTCCTAAGTGGCCAGAAAATTGAAAGTCGGGAGTTCTGATGATTGTGGAGCCTTCTGTGTTTTGTTACCCAAGCGTTAAATTTTGGTTTTGTGGCTATTTAAGTGCAGGTGAAAATCCTCTCAAAGGTTTCTAGTACAGCTTCTGGCCTGTCCTTGTGTAGCATAATGATGGGCTTGTCTCAGCCTGAGCTTTGTGGGAGACTGCCTCTCCCATATTTTAGCAAGGACTTCAGCCTCTTTTCTACACTTTTCTAGCCTGGATGTATCAGGCACAGAGGTGATACGTCCAAAGCAGAGATCTTTCTAAGCACAGTGTGAATGCTTTGGCCAAAGCAGTAACTGGGTTGCCTCCAACAAAGGTGTGTGTGCTTAAAAGCCATTCGTGAGTCTGCTTCCCACCTTGCAGCAACACTTAGCCAAACAAATTCAGCCAGATTAGTTGATGATATTTCCTAAAATATAACAACACTGAGGCATTTGCTCTTTTAGCTTATATGTGTTATTCTCTCCAGAGAAAAAGGGATCAGCTTAAGATTACTTTCTTCTTTAAGTGCAAGAGCAAATAAGTGCTTCCCCTCTCTTCAGAGATACTTCAGTGGAGTTTAATGTTTCAACCCACTATCTGAGCACAAAGCTGGCATGTGGTAAAGTCAGAGTTACACTGAATGAAACTAGGGCTCCATAAGGATGTGTGTGATGACCTGAAGACTTTGTTGCTTAGCATTGCTCCTATCACAGCTTTAAAAATAACTCCTCAAAATTTTTAGCGCAAGGGAGACTTGAACTTTATTTTTCTCATAAGTAATGTGACTTGAGTTGGTTTTATTTTAAAAGAACCTAAAATTTCAGTAATTTTTTCTTTCGTTCTGCAACTTGTTTGAACTATCATGAGGATAGTTTGTGTTTACTGACTTGGGTTGCTTCCTTTGTCAAGTGATTAGTTAAATAACTAGAAGATGTAGTCAGCAATCCTAATGGAGTTCATTAGAATCCCACAAATACCGTAGCACTGTGTGGGGGAAAAAAAGGGATTACAAGAGCTTAGAACAGACCTTCGTTCTCCCAAGGTCCCTCAGGGTGTCTTCTCCTCTGATTCCTGACTAACACTTGAAAATCCTCAGGCTCTTGGAGATAATTCCCAAAGTGGCAAGTGGTTACCATATCCTGCATGCAGAGCATCAGCAGAGCATCAGGACTTTTATGTTCGTAGTGTATGTTCGTAGTGTTTGCTTGGATATTTTTTTTTTTTTTATGGTGGCTGTTTTTTGTTTGTTTTGTTTCCTTTTAAACTTTATTTTAAACAACTCATAAAATGCCATTGGTATAGGATCCAGGGAGCCCTGGATTAAACTTACAGCTACAGTAGAAATAATTTTTTGTTTTCTGCTTACCCCTGCTAAATGGGTGGTTGTATTTCTCTCAAATAATAAAATATTAATCTCACTGAAGTGAGGTTCCTAAGCCTCAGACATTTGTTTTATTGGTTTTATACAGGGTGTGGGAGAGAAAAAGTTCCCCAAATGCAACTGGACATGACTATCCTTGAGGTCCACTCTCCAGTGAGTCCAGCTGAAAATAGGATATGGTTTTAAAGCCAGCTAATCTGCTGTTCCTTTTATTTGTGCTGAGTGAGTTTTTTATACAAAAATGGATATAGCTGTCTGCTGTGATGGAAGTAAAAATTTAGAACGGTCTATTCTAATAATAAATTGCATGCTGATAATTTTTCTTACTGCAGTAAAGGCAATTCAGCTCTATCTGATTGGCACTAGTTCAAGATTTTTGATGTTCAGCAGGAGAATATACAGCTGCAAGAAACAAAACAACGCTAAAAAATCTCAAACTACACATGCTGTGATGGCAACAAGCCCAACTGCAACAGCTCACACTCACAGTGACTCGGGCACTGGGACACACAATGAATGCTTTTGCTGGCAAAATTGCACAATGAGTTTTGTTTTCGTTTAATGCAGAGTCCAAACGTTTCCCTCTGAGTACAATGTCATGGACTTCCTCGAACCTTATTTAAATGGCATGTATGAATGTGGTTGAAGATTTCCACTGTCAGTTCAGCAACACTCACACAGATCTGCTTTTTTATTGTCCTTGTGTTCCTGTTAGACATGGTAGGCATTAAACTGCAAGGGAAAGGTGGGATGCTGAAAGAGGGTGTATAGAGATTACTCCTTTTTTGAAGTGAGCTACAAGCAAACTCAACTGAACACTATGAAATACGCAATGCTTTATTTGGAAATACTTTTCTTCCTTATTAAATCAAAGAGCTGCCCAGGAAGTTATAATTCAGAACAATAAACAAAACTACAGAGAAAATATCTGAATAATCTAAACATATCTTTTCTCTAGGAGGTAGATAAATATGAATTCTGTCTTGTGAAGTCAGGCTGAAAAAATGTTACAGGGAGAGTTCAGGAATGGAATTGGTTTATATCAGGAAATTTTGAGAAAAAACTTAGTTCAGAAATCTTTAGGATCCCTGGATCTTGTCTTTTTTTTTTTTCTAACATTGAAATAAGAGCTGAAGTAATGCTGTGTAGCTCAATGCTACACTGCTGATTGATCTCTGGAGCTCAAACTTTTATTGGGGAAGCACTGAAGAGTGCCCTTATGGCTACCAAGATTTAAGAAAACACAAAGATTCCTCTTAATTTTAAGCACATGATTAGGTCTTGTCACAAGTTGAAAGCATGCTGAAAGATTTTTCTGATTATAGAAGGCTTCCTATAAATATTCATATATGGACTCTTCCTCTGCAGCATCACCCAAATTAAATTTCCTAATTAGACTCTACGATGAGGCAGTCTATTGAAGACACTTTGTAAGGATAAGGGATTTGTGTCATTTTATGTAAATTTTGTTTTTGTAATATTAGTCACATAATCCATCCTAGTCTTCTGCGTACCCTCTGAGTCAAAGGAGGAGATAGAGGTTTCCAGAAAATGATTCATTCTGTGGCTAAAATTATATGCAATGGACTACATCACATTCAAAAGTTTTCTCTCCCCCCTAAGAAAAAAACAATAACCTTCATTCCTGGGATCCAGACATAAAGGATGTTATAGCATTTCTATGAATATTTAAATTTGCTATTTCTATTCTGGTAGTGTTCTGTGCTCCTCCCAGAGGCCATTTTGCTTGTACTTAGCAAATACAAATGGACAGAGTCCCTGTCTTTATGATGTGAAAGTGCTGGTATGCTTTGGAACAGTGCTGGTATGCTTTGGGCAATCAAATCCTCATTTAGTAAGTGTAACTAATTACATGCACTATGTAGCACGAATAAACACTCTGTGTTAATTAACACTCTCTATCAATATTCCACCGTTTGAATTTTCACCTGCCACCATCTTCTGGGTGTTTTAACTTCAAAAACTAATTCTCAGATGTTCTCTGAAATGTCCTGCTGTGGTGGGTTTGCCCTGGATGGACTTCAGGTGCCCAGCAAACCTGACTCAGCTCCTCCCTCCACACCTGACCAGGGGAAAGACAATATAATGGAAGTTTTGTGCACCGAGACAAGGGCAGGGAGGGATCACTCATCAGTTACTGTCATGAGCAAAACAGACCTCATTTAGGAAAAAAAAATAATTCTTGCCAATCAAACCAAAGTAGGATAATAAGAAAGAAACCTTAAACCACCTTCTACTCACACTGCCCTCCTTCCCAGGGCACAACTTCACTTCTGGTTTTTCCTCCCTCTTCCCCACCAGTGGCACAAGGGGACAGGGAGTGGTGTCAGTCCATCACATGGTATCACTGCTGCTCCTTCCTCCTCAGGGGGAGGGCTCATCACACCCTTCCCCTGCTCCAGTGTGGGGTCAGAGGAGAGGCTGCAGGAGCTGGGCCTGTTTAGTCTGGAGAAGAGGAGAGAAGATCTCAATGTATATGAATGCCTCAGAACTGGGTGTCAAGAGGATGGTGCCAGACTCTTTTCAGTGGTGACCAGCAACAGGATGAGGAGTAATGACCATGAACTAAAACACAAGTAGGCAAGTTCCACCTCAATATGAGGAAGAACTTCCATACACTGAAGGTGGAAAAGCACTGGAACAGGCTGCCCAGGGAGGTTGAGAAGCCTCCCTCTCTGGAGACATTCAAAACCCACCTGGATGAAGTCCTGTGTAATCTGCTCTAGGTGACCCTGCCTTGGCAGGGAGCTTGGGCTGGATGATCTCCAGAGGACCCTTCCAACCCCAACTATTCTGTGATTCTGTGATTATGTGTTTCTAACAATTCTCTGTACTCTGCCAATAAGCTGATATTGCAAAATTGCCATTTTCTGGCAGAGACCTATTATTAGGATTCCTTAGCTGAACAGAACATGATCTAAAATGTACTGCCAGAAAAGGTGGGAAATGCTGAGTTTTTTGATCACTGGGGAAAAAAGATTTAAAAACATCTTGCACTGCAAGTATTATCTACAAAGAGAAATAAGCTTAACAATATTGATCTATAAAGAACTTTTCTCCATTTAGAAATCACATTAGTTTGACATAAATTAAGTAAAAAATTTTATGTCAGAATAAAAATTATATCAATGTGGTCTGTCTCCTTGTAAATCTACACAAGTACAATGAGAATTAAGCTCGTGTCCATTTTACTCTTATCTGATGTCTTTGCCACAGATAGATATTGATAACTCTCTGCTGAGAAGTTAACCTTCCACTGGGGTCATGGCATAGTGCTGTGGTTAGAGTTCATTCTTAGTTGATTTTTCCACTATCTGTTTTGAATAGTGCATTAATCATTGGGAAGGCAAAATGTTTGCTATACAGGATTTCCTTGGATTCTCATTTGGGGTTCCCCTGAGCCCTACAGTTTCCAGGAGGTCCATGTGGGAAACCACTGAGTGTGAGAGGGTCTGATCACCTCTTGGAGGAACAGAGGTAAACTGTTGAAGGAGAGCACAGGAATTTGTCTCTTAGTCTTACTAACTTGCCTTTTGGTGTAATTTAATTTTCCTCTGTTGACTGTACAGGGACTTTAGCTCCCTTTCATACACTGGCTGAAATTCCTGGGTAGGCCATTTGACTCCTTGAAACTGTATGGGTCTTTCCACTTCTACAAAAATGTCTCATCAGCTCTCTGCAGCTCTTTGTAAAAAGTCTGTGATGAACCACCCATGGCTGACCTCACCTATTCTGGAAATGGGTGGCTTGAGCTAACTTCTGTGATCTTGTCTACATTTGGAGAACAAGAAGCAGCAGCATGGAAGACCTCTCTTTTCCATCTTTAAAGCACGGCAGATAAATATCTAAAAGTATATTGGCTCATGATTCATACAAGGCCAAAGCTTTGCTGCAGAAATGCCTCCGTTTAGCTCATCAGAAAGAAGCAATAAGTTAATTGCTCACAAGGATCTCAACGAGAAGCAAAAATCAGGTACTAAAAGGGGTTTTGGGTCTAGTGGAGTAAATTTTAATGAGTGTTAACAATTGTGCAATTGCTCTGTAAGAATGCAAGTGATGAAAAAGAGACAATTTTTTAGCAATCAAGATTTTAAGGAAAGCACTCAGAAAAAGGGTGAATTTTTCTATTTCTTGAAATCTTACAGACACCTTCCTGAAAGATTTATGAGTCAAACATAAGTTATTAGTTCAATATCATTCTGTGGCCTGAGTGGCCTTGAAGATATTAATCTGTGAATCAGCCAGTGAAAATCTATGGTCTGTAAAGGGCAGAGTATCCAACAACATGACCGTGATGTCTCCTCTGTCCCTACAGGCCCCAGGCAGGTGAAAACATCTGTGTTGGCTCACTCCAGAGCTCACTGTTGTAGCACTGCTCAAGAATCCCACTGTAAACCACCCTCTTTGTTCTGCTCTTTTGTGCATATATGTAGATTTGGGACCTACACATTCAGCCATGTGCACAGAGGGTGCGGGGTGTCACCAAGCAAGCTATCATTGTGACATTTTCAAGCTGCTGGCTGACTGCAAAGTGATATGTAAGCATATACATGAAGCTTATGGGAAGGCAGGAGACATATATCAGATAGCAGCTGGCATATCAGGTCCTGGGCAGCTTCTACTGGGAAAAGAAAATAGATTGCAATTCTGGGCAGAGTGTCTTAACTCTTCTCTCCTTGCCTCTGAAGATTTTAATTTCTTATATTTGTATAATCCATGTAATTTATGTCCAGTTAGTAATTTTGCTGTATTTTTCTTCTGTTCTTAATGCACCAAAACACAGCTTGTTTTCTGTTGTTTCCCTGTAAAAGTGGAACAAACCTGTCAGATTTGCACTCAGTACTCTAAGCTCAAAAGAGTAGAGTAACTTCAGATTTATTACTGTGCAACCAAGAGTGATATTAGGTGGTAGATTTAATATCACCCATCCCTGTGTGAAAGAGAGGGCCAAATTCTCTGCTAATGTAAAGCAATAGGGACTCACTTGCAAATAAAAGAGATTCTGACCTGGTATTCAGAATGTTTAGAACTACCCAAAGAGAACCATTGTGTAAGAAGATATATTGTTTTCTACTTTATTCCATGATTTCAGTACAACTACTTTTCCCAGCTTGAGCCCAAGT
Organism: Cettia cetti; assembly: GCA_013401135.1. Classification (NCBI taxonomy): domain Eukaryota; kingdom Metazoa; phylum Chordata; class Aves; order Passeriformes; family Sylviidae; genus Cettia; species Cettia cetti. The sequence goes on along the minus strand of VZUI01060068.1, from coordinate 8,851 downwards.
TATCAAAGTTTCTCACTGTAGAGTAGTTCACTACAGGCTTTCTCTGCTACCCTGCTGTGGATGATGCCATGAGCTCTCTTTGCACCTGCATTTACAGCTCCTAAACAGATTGCTGTCCCCTGGAAATCATGAAATATTTGTCCTTGCAGTGTAACCTCTTCTTCCCTGTTGTGACGAAATGTGCTCCACCAAAAATAACCTGCCTGTTGTTCCTTTCCCAAAATGCTCTCAGAAGGGTGTGTTGTTACCACCAAAGGTTATGCTGACAAAACATATGGCAAACAAGGGGGTCAGGGAGGGTTTGGTGCCTGAAGGTGAGGAGTGGGACATTTAGTAGAAGGTAAGAAGATAAAAATAGTAGTAGTTGAAGTATTTTAGCATGTGATACTGTTGTAAACTGGTTCAGAAGAAGATGCAAAGGGGAAGAAAACGGAGTGGAGAAGAAATTCTCCTTTAAGAAACAGGCAAAGGAGGAATAGAGAGAGATTGAGACTGTTCTGTTCAGTGTAGGAGTGTAATAAAGTACACCAAGCTACCTCTGAATGAGATGGTCTGTCTGTCTCTGTCCTTCAGCATTCAGGAACCAGGGTTGGTGTGCCAATACCGTGTGGAGCTCTGGAAAGAAAACCGCTCTTGCAGAGCTCTGCACTTCTACGGTTGTATTGCTGCTGGACACAACTCTACTGAATAAACTAGCTTTTCATGGCATGCCCTTCCCACACAAAGCAGGCCTTTCCTATGTGCCCTGGAAAAGGTCAGCCAGGAGGTTCAGACTGGTCATCCTCCTCAGCAGAGTTTAAGGATTTGAACCACAAAGGCATCCACCCTCTTGTTTAATGTAATCAGAAAGCCAGTTTTGTATTGGAACCAAATTTATGGATAGTCACGCACTGACCCAACTCCCCACTGCCTCAAATGCTTCTCAGCAGTGAGAACTGGAGTTCTTCCTCCCTGGTCCGACTCCAAGTAATGCAAAATATACTTCTTTTTTCCCCTCCTCCTCCTTGTTTATAACTTGTGTAGTTCCTATTCTGTGTCTGGTCTGTCTTGAAAATGGTTGTCACCTCAATTTTCAACACTGTCAGAAATGTTTATCTCATTAGAAGGGCTGGGAAAGCAGTGCAATAAAGTAAAATTAAATCACTGTAGTAGCTTGGATATTAGTAACAAAGGAGGAAAATGAAGGAACAAGAATGACTGAGGAGGTTTTACAGGTTCCCAATGCTTAACACTTTAGCAGCTCTTCAAAACAACCCTTATTTCTTTGTCATGTTTGCTTTTAATATCTACTCTTTTTTTTAATGCCAAATTTCTCCAAACAATGTATTAATGTTTCTTCCTTTTATGCTTTATGAAGTCTTCTGGAGTCTGTGGGTTTTCTAATGTCTTAATGCTATTTATGAGGTATCTGTTTTCAAAGCTGAGGGCATCTGTCCCTAAATTTCCTGTTTGTATTATATGATGTGCAATTCTGCTGGAGTTTCTGGAAGGAGCTTGTATCAAAGTGGCTCCATGTGCCACAGGATGGGGCTGCAGACTCTGGAAACAAATGGTACCCCCTTGGAAAACTCCTAGTATTATAGTACAGTTGATGATTTGCCAGTAGACTTCAAAGGTCTGTGTGCATTTCATCAGAAAGGGAATACATCCTTGGGACACAATGAAGGAAAAGATGGAGACCAATGCTGATGAACTATCACTGCAAGCCTTTTGACAGAAAGGAGGGTTCCAAACCAGCAATAGCCATGATGGATCTTAGCATTCATTTTCCAGACTAGTGCTGGTGGATGTTTTCACTAGAAAAAGACTGCTTTGTTGATGTCAGGGCAGGTATTTTATTATTCCTTTATGCAGAGGAACTTGCTATAGTTTTTCATACATAGATATGCCATTGCTTATCTAAGTGTATCAGTAAAAACTGTCTTGGCAAAAATCTTGAATCATAATTTGCCTTTTGAGATGTCTTTTATTACTCTTTTTCCTATGATGAATATTTTTCATAATTTTAAAACACTTGTGTCTAGATAATTCTATACCAAACATGGAAATTCATGTAATTCCCGTCTGTGTAGAGATATCTGAAGGCAAAAGAAATAAGTAACAAGATCCCAAATAACTGAAAACTTTGAGGTGAAGACTTGGCATAATTTCATCATCTTATCTGGGAGGTTTGCTGATACACCAGTCAATTAGGACGTAATGTGGAAACAAAGTGAGTGCAATTGCACACTTAATGCATTTGCACATCAGCCACCCAACAATTTCTCCTACTTTTCAGCATTTGTAGGTCCAGCACACCACATTCACAGTGGGACCAATCCCAGTTCTGGGGCTCTTGCTCTCTGTCGTGGTGTCATATCTAGAGGCCAGGAGAGAATCCAGCCTCTCTCAGCATGTTTCATACAGTTCAACCCCTCTAAGTGCTGAAGACTGGTGTAATCTGCCTGCTTGTATCTCATGTGACTGGCTGCAAAGTGGTCATGTCTTCAGTCACACATTTGCACTCTGCTGGCTGAGACCATGCTAATAGCCACTGAGGTTTACAGAAGTTGAAGAGCCTGTGCCCCTTAACACTGCAGAATGTGCAGCCACTTGATATCTTAAATGTCTGGCCAGAAGGGAAATGTTACTAAACAAAATGTCCCAAAATGACAGGAGTTTCTTTTATGCCTCTTCTGGACTCTCCAATGTTTTGTCCACTTGGTGAAGCAAGCTGAATACTTGCTGCTTGCTTTCAGGTTGTCCTTGGAAATGAGAGACCATCTCACTGTTTTTTCCTGTTTAAAAACTGCAGATCTTTCCTTCCTGTTCTATTTTTGGAGTTGATCCATGAAAGGCAGGACCAATGTTTAAGACGATTCTCAGAGGCAAACCAGCTGGGTCACTCTAAAGAGCTGCACTTTCTTTTAAGGTACCTGAAATGGTAGTGAAATCATCTGGCAGTTTTCTTCCCTATGTTCAGAATATTTATTCTTCTGAGCTTTTTGTGGCCTTTCCTCATTTCAGATCATAAGGCTGTTCACACTCTATCTGTTCATCTACCAGGGGCTGTTAGTTATTGAGTCCTGGCTCTGTGCTGGATGCTGTTAATGGTTCTGTATATATGTAACACATAAATACTGAGTAATATACATTGATGTAGTTATTGTATTGCTTGTTCACAGCCCCACCAGTTCCTTTAAAAGAAATTGAGGGGCTTTGCTTAATTGAGGGTTTGTTTGTCATCTTTCTGAAACCTGGGAAATCTGTCACCTCATCTGCTTGCTATTGCCTGGCTAAGGAGTACTGTTTGCAGTTTTCTGATATTTTAATTGTTTCATCTAGTACAGTTAAGGTTTGATTGCTCCCAGCTGGGGGTCTGATCCTGTGTATCCTGACCAAATCTCATTCTTTCCAGAGCTGTCATTTTTTGTACTAATCCAGAATCAAGTCCAAGAAAAGCATGGATAAATGACAGACCCTTCCTTTCTTTAGAACCTCATGCTGTGTTTATCAGCAATGATTTCTGTGTACTTGCAATGCTTAAATGTGGCATCTTTGGACTTCTTCTTACCATGACCCTGGGTTTTTTTTTTTTTTACCTTCACTGATCTCATTCACCACCTGCCCATGCACAGGATGTATTGAATCCTACTGAAATCTGTGTAAGTCGCATCCACTTCCCTGAATTTCCAAGGATGCTGCATTACAACTTTAAAGACATGCTTTACATTATTTCCAAGTGATTTACCCTGAAACTTCCTTGACTGGTAAATGTCTTCACTTTCCTGGTAGAACATTGCTGCAGCTGAAGTGAGTAACTCGGAAGGCTGCCTCTTACAGTAAAGTTAGTCAAGTGAACTTATAACTAATGTTTTGTCCTCTGTGACTCAGTTTTGAAAGTCAGTTATCTGACATTATCCAGCTGGATCTTACCCCTCTGCTGACATTTAGCACGAAGGGAAGGGGTTTGAGCACTTAGTACAGCCTCCAGGGAATTGTGACTCTTCAGTGGCTGTTTTTATTCCCACCAGGTCATCAAAGAAAAGCGGGACAAGATGTGACAGACACTTGAAGTTCAGTTTTGGGCCCCTCACTACAAGGAGGACACTCAGGTGTTGTAGCAGGTCCAAAGAAGGGAATGAAGCTGAGGAAGTGTCTGGATATTGATAGATATACCAATCATGTTGATTCATATTATGACTAAGGGAAAGCAAGAGGCATTTGCAAGCCATGATTCATCCAGTCCTTTTGAAATATGTAATTTAGACTGTGGCAAAACACCACTGAGAAATTCCTATTTCTGTCCACTGTCTTTAAGGGGAGTCTAGAAAACCTCAGATATGGATGCTAATCCTGAGGACTTTACAAGATAGATGATGTGCATCTCATCTGTGATACTCTTATTGTCTGTGTTTATATTGCTTGTTGCTTTTTGGCAATAGATGTAATAATGTAGGCTGAATCTGCATTAGGTGCTGCAGTCAGTGGTCTAAATGTGGTCTGGAAATGTTAGCTAGGATTCACAAGTATATATATACAAATATATATACATTTGTATATATACACTTGTGTCACAGTCACAGTAAAACCACAGTGAATGGCACACAACAATAAAAATGGATTTTACTGCACTAGGTGCCTTTGAATAGCCTAGACTTCATTTCCTTATTCTGCTCAATTTTACTAATATCTATGGCCTGGATTTTTGGTTTGTTCCCCATCTCAAGTAGTTTGTCTCCATTATCTATGAATAAAGAGACAGGAGGAGTCTGGCATGGCTGGAAAAATTATTTTGTACATCCAGGAAGGAGGAAATGACTGGGTTCATCATTGGTGGGACAATACTAGGAAACTATTTATGTTCTTTAATAAGAAAACGCATTTTACCAGGCCCCAGGAAAAATGAGATGCTGCTTTGTGCACTTTGTATCAGCTTAGCAGCAAAGCAAAGAAGCAGGAGAAATGGGGACCAGCAAACCTGCAGGCAGGCAGTGAGAAACACTGAACAGTCAAACCCCACAGGGCATTTTCCTGTTCCTGTCCTCTATCCTCAGCTGTGAAAAAAAAAAAAAACCAAAACAACCAAACATGAGAGAGGGAAAGGGATGCACAGGGACTTTGTGAGACAACAAAAGAAAATGAAGGGAGAGAAGGAGGCTTATATGATGAAACCGATATCCAGTGAGAGAAACCGATATCAACTGAGAGAAAAAGTAGTGTTTTCAGGGATTCCATCTTCAAAAAGAATAATATTTTGCCTGTAATTCTGCAGGCCTATCACCCAAATCTTTTAACATTTTCATGAATAACCTTCCCAGTGCAATAGAATCTATGTTTATTAAAACTGTAGATGCACTTGCAATGATACCAGAGAAGAAGATAAGAATTTAAACTAATTCTGGTGTGTTGGTGACACGGTTGAGAAAAATCTCTGGTGACATAACATAAAAAAGAGAAAGAATGAGATGCCAGAATGAGAACGGAAAAATTAAGAGCACAAAGACAAGGTGAAGAATAAGTAACAGTTCTTCAGACAGATGAAGAGTTACAACAATTGAACAAATCATGTTGTATTCATGATGTCATGGGAAAAGCAAACATAACAGCAGAAGTATCACCCATAAAATACAGAAAGAACATTGACAAGGCTTCATATGAACTGCAATGCAGAGCTACACTACACTATAGAAAAGATGTGAAGCAACTGAAAACTTCAGGGGAGATTGAGTGAATGATGATTACTCTAAATAAACATGACTTGTAATAAAATTTGGTAGAAAAAAATTGATGGTTTAGGCCCTCAGCCTGAAGAAAAGACACCTGAGTGCAGAAATGATCAGAAATATACAAATTTATAGAAAGATGTTATTTTTCATTATTGAAGAGCCAAGACAAATAACAGAAGTAAATGTTTCTGTTAGTAAAGGTAGAAGTAAAGGTAGTCTTATATCACTCAGTGCTAATGGAGAAGAAAAGGGCTTCTTAGTTCACTGCTCCCATACATGTTTCCATGCCTAGGTTCTCTTCTAAACATTTTATTGCCTTGGATTACATTAAGCCAAGACAATAAAATAATGTTTAAATTCTACCCCAACATCTGGAATGGCAGAGAGGAAAAAAGATAATAATAGGAAAAATTTCAACATGAGGAGGAAATCTAAGTAGTCTTAGATCAATACAGAGAAAAGATTGTTTTCAGCATGAATATTTTTTAAATTGCATATTTGTTTAAAAAATAATTTCTCTCAGCTGCACACTTGAAGGTTTAAAAACAACTCAAAAGACCTATTCTCAAACTTGGTAGTATCAAAAGGAATTAATTAATTCCCCTTGGTTAATTAATTTGGTTTAATGGACTTTAGCATTGCAAGGCAAGGTGGCATATTAGATTAGATTCTCCAGCTATATTTCAAGTCATATAATGACAATAACACAAATCCTCTGTTTCTTTTTGAGTAGTCATGAAGAGGATTTTAAAGCCTTCATTTAAAGTGGGCGTTTGCCTTTCCAGGCTGTAGCTTGGATTAGTTTCTTCTGGAGTTTTAGGGGGTGAAACTGGGAACACTCATAAGTTGTGTTCAAAATTAAAGCCTGTCTCTGGAAGGTGAGGAACGTCATATTAGCATTTGTTTTGAAGAATCTCTTGATGTCAGCAGGAGCTCTGAGATTTTTTATTTGCATTGAGAAGAAAACACAACGCAACTGAAGTAGAAAGATTTTTTTTTCCCTGGGAAAAACTCTGATTATCTTTGGCCTTGGTATTTAAAAGCATACCAGAATATTTTCCTGCCCTTTTTTCCATTGCCAGCTGTCTTATCTCTGAATAATTCTGCTACATAACACATTCCAAATTATTAGTTTCATTATTATTGTTGTTGTTAATATTGCTAATATTGCTATCTTCTCCTTATCTTCTTTGTACTTGAGAACCATTAGGTCCTCATCATCGTCCTCTTCATGGTGAGGCCCAAACACAAAGACCCTGAAGCTAAAACTCATAAACAGCAGCTGGAATAATTTCCGTGGGAAAGGAAAGGAAGGGGTCAGGATGATATCCTGGGATCCCTAACTCTTGCACTGGCTTCTTCCTTTCTGCTTAGATTCCACTGAGAGGAGCTTTGCAATCACTGAGGCAGGAAGGAGAGTTTGTCAGCCACTGCTTTGCTCCTGATTTCCAGGAGGAGCAAGAGGAAGGATAGAGCAATGCCTGGATAACCAGTAAGATAGGCAGCCAAAAATATCCTTACCATTTTGTCATCCCAATTTCTTCCTATGCATGTCTGGCACCCCAGCCTGCATGAGGGCCAAAACCCCAGGGTGAGAAGATGGGAAGGCATCCTCCCTTCCTAGGGATGCCCTGGACATCCTGCAGAGACAAGTCCCTGCTCATATAGGACAAGAGCCCACTACTGAAGGTGCCCCATGCAGTCATCTGCTAGAAGATATCCTAAGGGAGATATCAGAGTATCTATGTTTTCTGTTTGTTGTTTAAATATTTCCCTTCAGAAAGAGACAATGGCTCGAAGAATGTAGAACTCTTTCCATTTTGGAAAACTATTACTTTTTCCTTTTTTATATGTCCAGCTTTGGTGTTGTTCATTACTTCTTTCCACTGCCCATCATACCTGTTTACTCTTTTCACCCTGCTCCACTTCTTGCTCTCCTGTTTTCTTACATTCAAGAAAAAAGTACGAACTCCTTGCATTCACTCAAGCCTCCTTACTTCTTGTTTAAAGTCTCTGAAACCTCCCAGAGTTTTTTTCTTTTTTCTTTTTTTTTTCCACTTTAGAAAACAAACAAAATGTTTAGGATCCTTCCCCTATCTTTAAGCCAAGGCATCCTGAAAGAGGAAGACTCAGATAAACATCTATTCATCTCCACAACTCCCAGATGCAGCTCAAACAGTCTCCTTTATGGATTAAAGATAAGACACTATCTGCAAGCAGCATTAAGAGCAAGAGCTTTGGTCACCTGCAAGGGAAAAGAGATTGCTCCAGCCCTGAGCTTCTGTTGATGTCTCATGAGCCAGAGGTGCTCTGGGAGGGGCACGTCCCTCTGACACTGTGTTGTAGCATAAGATACCCCTCACAGCCCAAAGGCCAGAAATAGAAAATAAACTCATCTCTGTTTTGCATGAGAGACTTTCAGGCAGCCTGGGATGCACATCTAAGTAGGTGGGAGACTCACCAGAGTCTTGTGAGGGGAGATTGCAGTTCTTATGTCCATAGAGCTGAGTCAGCCCTGCATAAACACAAGGGGGGAGGATGCCAAACATTGAACACCACAAGCACTGGTCTCAAGGAGCTGTGTTACAGCAAGGAAAATACATTCCAACAAAAACCTGGTTCTGACAACCTCCTTTTTCTCTTTACCTTGCATGGGACAATTTTCTGTCACAACTATTCAGTGCCACAGCATTCTTCTTTTAGTAGCCCTGATTGGGAGGGGAGGATATCCTGAGTGCCAGGGGCAGATGTTTGTGCTGCTTCACCAAAAGCACTGCAAATCCATGCTTTGGGACACTGTCTGGTTATTGGGGCTAACAAACCTCCAAAGATGCAGAAGAATGAAGTCCAGGGAGGAATGTTGATGTAAATGTCCCACTGCGGGACTAAAGGAGAGGTCCTGGATTGTAAATGCCATTCAGCAGATTTGTTAGCTAGGATTTGTGTTTTCTTTGCTTCTGAAATAAAAAAAATTAAGAAAAAGGAGAAAGAAAATAATAAAAAAAAAAGTGATTCTTGAGGAGGAAACCCTACCAAAGGACTAGGATGCCTGGGTAGGATGAGGAAATGTCCTTCTGAGAGCAGAGGGAGGCACATAAGCTGTTTTGGTTTTTTTTTGTTTTTTTTTTTTTTTTTGTTTTTTT
>VZUI01060062.1:0-11272 GCA_013401135.1 Cettia cetti | reverse complement strand
GGGACACACAGAAAAGCCGGAAAAAGCCCCGCTCCGATATTTCCCAGCCCTTGGAGCAGCGATCCCTCATCCCGGAGCTCCTCCCGGGATAACTCCGGACTCGCCCCATCCCGAGGAAGCGGAGATTTCCCGGGAAGTGCTTTCACAATCTCATCTGGTGGCTGGAAAAAAGGCTTTCCCCCCCTTTCCGCCCATCCCTGCTGGGTTTGGGGGCAGAAACAACCGGGTAAAAAAATGGGATCAAACCCAGGACGCGACAGGAGCCGAGGGGAGGCTGCGGGGTTCTGCGGTTTCGAGCTCATCCCGCAGCACATCCCAAGGGATTGGCAGGGATCTCCCCTTGACCAATTCCTCTCCCTGCTCCTTTTTCAGCCCTTTCCCAGGATGCCACAACCCCCGGGAAGGTGCAGGAAGGAGCCAGGGCAAGGAAGGAGAGCCGGGAATTCTCCCCTCACCTGGAATTTCGCTCCTGGGAAGGAGAGGAGAAATGATCCGTAAAATTTCCATGGGATACGGCTCCCGCAGCAGGGCAGGAGGTGCCTCTAGAGCTCGCTAAATATTTAAATTCTGTCGTGAATTTTATTTTGATAGTTTGGGTGATTGGGAGAGGGTGGGATTTCGTTTTTCATCGTTTCTTTCTCTGGTGTGGTGGGAAAAAAATCTACTGAGGAAATTTTTTGAAGGAAAACGGACCCGGGAGCTGTCGGGGCTGGGGGAAGCGGGGCGGGGGTGGGAGGGAATGGCCTGGGGGGGGATTTTTCCCTGGAAGTTGAGAGGTGCTGGGGGTGATACTGGGCTGAACTGGTATGGGTGGACTCGGACTGGTGTGGGACCGCTCCGTGCTGGGAGCAGGGCTCTCACACTGGTGCGGCACGAGCCTCTGCCGCTGTGATGGGCTCATACTGGGACAGGGATCCCCAACCTGGGGCTTGGGAGCTCCATACCGGTTCCAGCCTCACCCCCCCCGCCTCCACCTGCACGCATGCGCGCTCCGGACGGGGCGCCACCGCTGTGCGCACGCGCACGGCCTACGTCACGTCACGCCCTGCCACGCCCTGCCACACCCAACCAGAACCACTCATTGCTTCTACGCGTGAGCAGCTCCGGCTACGCCCAACACATGCAAATGAAGGGTATGGTCGCTGAGCCCACCCCCGATAATTGGCGCCGGCGCTTTGGGTGAAGGGACGGGGAGTGGCTCGCTAAACCTTACCCATCCTCTGTGACGCCATGTCGCAACCGATGGGCGAGTGTCGCAACTGGTGGTCTGTGTAACTCCGCCCACCCCCTCAGGCGAAATGGGCAGGGCCATGGTAAACTCCGCCCACATCTCGTTCGCGCCGTTGCCATAGCGACAGCGGTTGCGCGCGGGAATGGGGCGGGGCTGCGGCCGCCGCGAGCCCGGGGCGCGCGCTAGTGGCGGGAAAGGGGCGCCCCCTGCCGGACAGCGCTGAGGGAAGAGGTCTGTGAGGGGGGGGATCTCTGAGGGAGGGGTTCCTGAGGGTGGGGTCTGTGCAGGGGAAGGTCCTGAGGGCAGGGATCTCTGAGCGAGGGAGTTTCTGAGGGGAGGACGTCTTCAAAGTGGGGTTCTTGGGGCGGGGGGGCGGGCCTGAGGATGAGCGAGTCTCTGAGGTGGGGGTCTTGGGGATCCATAGCGGGACCTGTTCCTCTCGTGGGCTCTCAGGGGCTCTGGGGGCATTCCTGAGTCCCTGACCTGTTTCTTGGGGTGGGGGCTGCCTGAGGAGGTGCTGCTCTCGGTGGAGGAGAGTGTGCCTTGGGGGACGCTGGATTTTGGGGGGCTGGAAATGAAGCCAATCAAGGTGTCCTTTTCTCCAGGGAAGCCCCTTGTGGACGGTGACACTTTGTGATGGCTTTTGGATCCCTGAGAGGGGCGCTGTAGCTTAGAAATGGCTTAAAAACCTTTTAAACAGCCCTGAGCCGCTCCTGCCACCTCTCCCAGGTGACACAGCCGTGCCCATCGGCCGCCACCATGGGCTCTGTGCGTTCCCCGTCTGCCGCCAGCGCTGCCCCGAGCCGCAGGAAGGCCGAGGATGAGGAGGATGAGGATTTATTGGCCAGCCAGGAGCCTGTGGAGGACATGGCCAAGATTCCCTACATGGAATTCACAGGCCAGGAGAGCATTACCTGTCCCACCTGCCAAGGCACCGGCTGCATCCCCACAGGTAGCTGCTCCTCTGGGGCCTAAACACCTCAAAAAACAGCTCAAAATAGAAAAAAAAGGTCGTTTTTAATGTGTCATGATCATTTTTGCTTCCCAGAGCAGGTGAACGAGTTGGTGGCTCTGATCCCCTACAGCGACCAACGGCTTCGTCCTCAGAGAACGTAAGGGAGGAGTTCTTTTATCACTTATTGTGGCATTTAGGGGTTGTTTTCACCCCCAAAAATAGGATTTAAAGCATGATTTTAAATATTTCTATGGTGGGCATCACAATCCCACTCCCACCTTCTATCCCCTCCCATGAGTTTTGGGGGCATCTGTATAAAAATCCCCAAAACGCTGCTTTGGTTGCTCATTACCCAACCACAAATGTGTAAAAGGCTTTTGAGCCATTTTGATATTAAAATGTGGGAGCAGCTCTTGGGTGCCTCTTCCAAGCAAACCAAACAGGGGGTGGGAGTTTTGAGCATCCAAATCTCACAGAGGAGGTGAAGAATTTATTTTTTTTTTTTTTTTTTTCCCCAGGAAACTCTATGTGCTGCTCTCAGTGCTGCTCTGCCTGCTGCTGTCTGGCCTGGGGGTTTTCTTCCTGTTCCCCCACTCTGTGCTGGTGGATGATGATGGCATAAAAGTGGTCCAGGTGTGGTTTGACAGGAAAAACTCTGCTGTCCTCCTGGCCATCACGGTAAATCTTCTGTGGATTTGGGAAAATAAATCACCAGGAGAATGAGCCAGCAAGGTCAGGGTTGTTTTTGTCCCCTCCAGGCCACCTTGAGGATCAGGAATTCCAACTTCTACTCTGTGGCAGTGAGGAGCCTGAGCAGCCAGGTGCAGTACATGAACACCGTGGTGGGCAGCCAGCAGCTCAGCAACATCTCCAGCATCCAGCCCCTGAGTGACAAACTGGTACTGACTGGGAGTTCTGGGAGCTGCACCTCTGGATTTCAGTGTCCAGTGGCCACAGCAGCTTTTGCTCTGTCTGCTCCCTCAAAAATGAGGTTGAAGGGTGATTAAATTGCACTGAAATCTGATTTTTCTGCTCCATTGCAGGTGAATTTCACCGTGAAGGCAGAGCTGGGAGGATCCCTGTCCTATGTGTAGTAAGGATTTACTGTTCCTTGGAGATACCTGGGGGAGGGTGAGGGTTGGAGCTGCTTTGATTAAAATTTGGGAAAATAGTCTGGAAAGCACTCACTTTTCCTGCTCAGTTCCTCTGCCAGAAGTTTTCTCAGGGTGCTGTGAGATGGTTTTGTTAACACCAAAGTGAAAAATACCAGCAGCAGCTGCCAACCCCCCCCCCCCCCCCCCCCCCCCCCCCCAATTACTCAAGTTTTTCACTTGCTGACCAATTTCCTTGATCTTTTCCAGTTTTTTCTGCACTTTGCCCAAGGTGAAGGTCCACAACATCGTGATCCTCATGAGGTGGGTGCTGCTGCTTTGGGTTCTTGGAGCCTTTTCCCACTTGAAAGATTCTGTTCTGTGATTTCTGAATCCTGAGGGGAGTCCAGTCACTGATTTGTGCTCCAGGGAGAAAATCCTGCTTGAATTTTCCCCAAATTCCCCCCAAATCCACCTCAGGGTTGGGTTTTAATCCAGCCCAGGGGGGTAAATATGGAGTGGAGCACACAGCTCCCTCCAGAAGCCGCAATTCCCACTTTTTCACCAAAACCCAACAGAATTTGGGGTTTTTTTGAGAAAAAGAGTTGTGTGATGAATACAAAGCTGCTGGGTTGTCCCTTTGCCCTGCCAGGACCTCGGTGAAGCTCTCCTACATTGGCCACAGCACACAGAGTGCCCTGGAGACCTTCCACTACCTGGACTGCAGCTCCAACTCCACAGCCTCGCTGCCCCCCCTGGCCCGGGGGGCTCCCTGAGGGACAAAGGGCCCTGAAGCCACCTCAGACAGGCAGCAGAGGGACCCTGAGTGGCTCTGCAGGGACAAACCTGGCAGCCTGGGGGGTTTCCTCCTTCCCTTCCTTTTTGGGAAGGAATCTGTACTTTCCTTCCCGAATTAAGGGCTGAAATCCCAAAGGTTTATGGTGGTTTGCACCTGTTCTGGAAGCTTGGCACTGTCAGGGTGATTTGGGGTAAATAGAGTTAGCTTTTGAGAGTAGATGAATTTATATTTTCAGGGGGGATATGAATTTATTTTCCTGCTTAGTGGTGGCACCACCTCAGGACCCCAAAAAAGGGGCATTTCCCACCAGGAATGTGCTGCTGTCACACCCTGGAAGGAGGCAAAGGAACCCAAATCTTTGGAATGAACTTTTTCCTCCTTTTTCCCCTGTGGCTCCGAGCCCTTTGGCATCCAGAGGCTCTTCCCTGGGGTTTGAAATCCGGGAATTTGCTGCTTTTTGTGCTCCACTTCCCAAAGCAGCAGGGATTGGAGGGGGTTCTGTGGGAGGCTGGGATTCCAAGGCCTCCCTGCCGGGAGCTGGACATTCCTGCCGGCCGCTATCCCGAGGAAAATCCAGCTGCCAGCTCGCCCCCGCAGCCCTTTGGCATTTTGCCCCTTTTGGGGAGGTTTTTTCTGGAATTTCAGCCCTCGTTTCCCAGGGGATTCAGGAGCCAGGCACAGCTACAGGTGAAGGAATCCTTCCTCAGTGGAAAAAATACTGGATTTTTGGGTGACAGTGACACAAAATCCATACTTTGCTCCATTTTCCAACAGGGGATTCCTGCCCCTGCAGTGTTTTTAGGGCTGAATCCTTCATTAAACCTGATTTGGATCTTTCCCTGTGCTGTCCTTTATTTTTTTTAGGGAAAAGCTCTGGATTTGTCCTAAATCCAGTACTCTTCCAGGATTACTTCTGTGGTGGTTTTTTTTGCCCCAGAATCTCTGTTCTGCTGATGGATTCCCACAGAATCCCAGAATGGGTTGGGAGGGATGCTAAAGCACATCCCATTCCACCTCCCACCATCCCAGGGATGGGGAATCCTCTGGGAATTCCATCTCAGGGCCTTTCTTCCCTCACAGGGAGAAATTCCTTCCCAAAATCCCACCCAAACCTCCAGATCCCCACTCCCCCTGTCCTGTCCCTCTGTCCTTTGTCCCAAATCTGTCCCCAGCTCTTCTGAAAGGTCACCCTGGAGCCTTCCCTTCTCCAGGCTGAAAAATCCCATTTTCCCCAGCCCTTTCCAGGATTTTTGGGGGGAAAATTAGGGGGAAAAAACTCAAGCAGGTGCCCATTCCCAGCTGGGACCAGTGCCCAGAATCCCAATCCCAAAACTCCCACAAATCCCCCAAGTTTTCCTTTCAATTTTTTTTAAGGAAAAGGAAGAAATCCCAAACTTTGCTTTTCCCCCATTTTATTCCCCTCCTGGCTGGGATTAATCCAGATTTTCTGGGGGTCTCCCTGTACTCCCTTTCCCCCTCTTTACCCCCAGCTCCATCCCACTTTTCCAAAGATTCTGGAGGGGGTTTTGGGGGGCTTCCCTCAGCAGGGACCCCCGAATTTGCTGCTTGGCTGTGCCAGGAGAGGAAAGGTTTGACCCCAAACCCTTTGTGCAGAGCCCCCATCATTAGGAGAGCCTCCTAAAGGGCATTTTTGGGTGGAAAATCCTCTTTAATCCCCCAATCCTCCTTAATGAATTTCCCCTGCCAATGTTTTGGTGCTTGGCCACAACTGGCAGCTGCTGTGCCTGAAGCAGGGAGGGTTTAAAACTCAAATTCTGCCCCAAAAGAACTCAAATTCTGCCCTTTTTAAAAGCTTTCAAAATATTTTTCTAGTTATAATTTCTCCAAGCAAAGTTTTGCCATCCACAGAGGCAAAAAGAGGAGTTTTGACCCCAAAGAGTTGGGATGAAACTCAGGAATTCCTCACCCAGGAGCTGCCTGGGGCCTCCTGCATGAGAAATCTGAGCAGGTTTGGGGCTTTTCGGGGTCACTGGGCTGATTTTCGTCAAGATCATTTAAAAAAATCCCATTTCTGAGTTTTTTGCCTGTAATGAACAGCCTGGTGAGGAGAGCAATTTCCATATAGGATTTTTTTATGGCACAGCAAGAGGGGAGGACCACGGAGTCTCCTACTTCTAGTGCTGCAAAACAGCCCAAAATTGAGTTTTTGCAAGTAAAAAACAGGATAAAATCCGTGGGGAGGAAGGGACAGCCACCCCCTGCCTTGGTGACACTGGGATTGTCCCAATCCTAATTATGGGACAAGAATTCCCCAATTAAACCTCCTGCTTTTCCAAGATTTTCCACTTCAACATTTTTCACTTTCAAAATTTTCCCCTTTTTGTTTTTTTTTTTGGAGGGGGGGAATTCCCGCCCCTCTTTTCCCCCTTTGTTTGAATTATCCCAATCCAAAAATTTTGCAGTTTTAACCCAAAATAAGGATTTTAAGTGGATTTTTTTCCCAACTGAAAAACTTTATAGTGGTTGAAATGGAGAGGAAATATTTGAATCACTGTAAACACATCCCCCCAAAAAAAGACTCAACTCAAATTTTACTTTCCACCAAAAGTTTTTTTTTTTTAGATTTTTTCATTTTATACCAACAGATGTTAAAAAATACAGACTTGTTTTACAAGAATAGCACCATTTTTTGATTTTTTTTTGTGTGTGTTTTTTTAAACTTATATTATACATGAACACTCCTGCTGGGGGAAAAGGGGCAAATTTAGGGTGAGGAGGGGATTTTTGATACCTGGATTACTGAAATCCCATTTTTTTTCAGGGAAAAAGGGATCACTGACATTCCCACCTCCACCTGACCTCAAAAACAGGTCTTCCAGGAAGAGAATAAATAAATATTAATGGGTTTTTCCTTTGATTCTGGTGTTGGGATGAGGTGGTTGCTCCCTGATTTGGGGTGAGCCCTTTCAGTGCAGAACTTCTCAGCTCCTTGTTGGGGTGGATCCTGTTTTTTGTGGGTTTTTTTTTTCTTTTTTTTTTGTTAAAGGAATCGGGCCAGGCTTTTAAAAAAAAAAACAACCAAAAACCAAACCAACAAGCAAAACCCACGACAACCAAAACCAAACAGCCACACCAAAAAAATCCTTTTTTTTTTTACAAGAAGCAGACGGGGCCGAGGTCGACCCCAAACTCCTGCTCGGGTCCCCCAATGTCCATAGGTGCAATGTCCACGATGGGCAGGCGCGAGGTCTTCTGTGAGCGGTACTCGATGACAGTCCTGCCCCACTTCCCGGTGTGTTTCTGAGGGAAAAACGTGCGAAAATGGCGTTATTTAGTCTATTAAATCCTCCCCAAACCCTTCAAATCCCAGTTTGAACCCAAATTTATCACCAGGCACAGAGAGGCCCCCACTTCCCGCTGTGTTTCTGAGGGGAAAACGTGCAAAAATGGGGTTATTTGACCCTCCAGAACCTTCCCCATCTCAGTTTGAGCCCCATTTCATCATTAAACCCAGAAGGGCCACATTTCCCAGTGTGTTTCTGAGGGGAAAACGTTGGAAAATGGGGTTTGGAGTGCCCACCCCTGGACCACCATGGCCAGCTGGAGGTGTCACCCAAAGCCTGGTGGCACTTGGTGACAAGATGCTGTCACCTCACAGGCTGGCCTCACTGACCTCCGAGGTTTCTCCCAACCTCATTAACCCCATGATTTCCCAGATTCTGCCCCTATTTCCCAGATTCTGCCCCGATTTCCCAGATTCTGCCCCGATTTCCCAGATTCTGCCCTGATTTCCCAGATTCTGCCCCGATTTCCCAGATTCTGCCCTGATTTCCCAGATTCTGCCCCAGTTTCCCAGATTCTGCCCCTGTTTCCCAGATTCCACCCCAGTTTCCCGGATTCCGCCCCGATTTCCCCCGGCACGCACCGTGCAGCCGTCCTCCAGCACGCTGTAGGTGAACCTGCTGTTGCCCTCAGCGCGGATCTCGACGTCGTTGGAGCCCTGGATGAGCAGCGCCTTCCTCAGGCTGCCCGACTCCTCGTCCAGGTAGGCCACGCTGTTGCGGCAGTGGTAGGTGACGTTCTGGGAGCCCTCAGTGGACAGCAGCCTCAGGAAGGTCATCTGGATGTTGGCCGTGTTGGGTGCCAGGTCCTCAGCGCCGTAGCTGAACTGCAGGGGAGAGAGGGAGGCATTCAGACAGCTTTTTTGGGGGGATTTCGGGGGGAATTTTGAGGGTTTGCTTTCCCAGAGGGGGGTGTAGGTGTCACAGCCTGATGCCAAGGTTTCCAAGGAAGTCCCTAAATCAACCAGTTCTGATCCAAATGCCTTCTATTTCACCCCAAGGAGGGACATCGACTCCAAATTTTCCATAAAATCCCCCAAATCAACCAGTTCTGATCCAACAACCACAAATTCCACCCCTAGGGTGGACATCAGCTCCCAAGATTTCCACATAATCCCCAAATCACCCAATATCTGATAGAACCACCGAGAATTTCACCCCAAGGAAAGAATCAGCTCCAGCTTTTCTGTAAAACTTTCCCCCACCCTTTTTCCCTGTTTGTCCTCCAGCCCATCCCAGCCAGACACCCACGTGGAAGCCGCCGTTGATGGTCTCGGCGAACCAGACGTGTTTCTTCTCCTTGGCTTTGCTGCTCCACCAGTTCTTCCTGGGGATGCTGCTGGGGCTGGGGTACACGCATGTCTCCCCCGTGGCCATGTTGCAGAAGACCTTGATGGCGTCCAGGGTGCAGCCCTGGTTGGGGTCGATCCAGTAATCGCCTGCAGCCGGAGGGCGTGGAGTGAGTGACCGCACGGTGGTGGGGTCAGCAAGGAGGGCAGTGAGGTCCTTGGTGTCCACGTGGGTGGTGGAGGTGACAAGGAGGAAGGGCAGACACAGGGATGGAGGCAGGGGTGGACAGAGATGGACACAGAGATGGATACAGATGGACACAGGGATGGACACAGGGACAGACACCAGACACAGATTGACACAGGGATGGACACAGGGTCGGAGCCTCTCTCTCACCGCTCTTCCAGTCGGGGTGGCAGAGTTTGATGTCTCGGCAGGTCCTGGCCGGGTTTTTGCGGGAGCCCTCGGGGCTGCGGATGCTCTCGATCTGGTTGTTGAGGGCCTTGAGGGTGGCGTCCACCTCTGCGTCGTGCGGACGCAGCCCCGGCGCGGCCTCGTCCGCCCGCATGTAGCGCCCGGGGTCGGGGCCCTTCTCGGGCTGCCCCAGCCCCGCAAACGCCGACATGTCGATGCCGGTGCCGGGGGGCCCGGGGGGGCCGGGAGGGCCGGGGTTCCCGGGGGGACCCTGCGGGAGGGAGGAGCGGTCACGGGGTGATCGGCCTGGGGTTGGATCCCCCTGCCTGCTGAGTCCCTCTGGCCCGCGCAGGATCCCTCCCCTCCTGGATCCCCTCTCCCCCGCAGGATCCCGCTCTCCTGCGAGATCCCTCCCCTCCTGTATCTCCCTCCCCCGCTGGATCCCTCCCCTGCAGGATCCCTCTCCCCTCCCGGATCCCTCTCGCCGTGTCCCCGCTCACCGCCGGGCCGGGCTCGCCGCTCCTCCCGCGGGGCCCAGGGGGGCCGATGGGTCCGGGCATCCCATTGGAGCCGTCCTTGCCCGAGGGGCCCACGGGGCCGGGGGGACCCTGAAAAACCCCCAAAAGGGCTCAGGGCACAGCAGGGATGGGGCTGCCACCCCCAGGCGTGGCACCGAGCAAGGGGCGCCTCCATTTTCCCTTTTTTCCCCCAAATTCTAGGACTTACCCTGGGTCCGGAGGGACCCGCGGGCCCGGCAGCACCCTGGTCTCCAGAAGGACCCTGGGAAGAAGGGGAGAGTGTAGGATTTGGGTTCCCACGGGAGATGTGGGATTTGGGGTGTGGGATTTGGGATCTGTGGGGGGCTGTGATCCCAAATCCCGGCACTTACCGGGGGCCCGGGCAGCCCCTGGAGCCCGGTGAAGCCCCGGTGCCCCTTCAGGCCGCGCTCGCCAGCCTCGCCCGCCTCGCCTTTGTCACCGCGCGGCCCCTGGGGACCCTGCAAGGGGACACAGCGGGGCAGGAGCGGGGGTGGTCCCAAACTGGGACCCCAAACCGCCATCCTCGGAATTCCAGGTGGGAATCACTCACCGGCATCCCCCGAGCACCAGCGGGGCCAGAGGGACCCATGGGACCCTGAGCACCCTGCAGGAGAAAGGAGGGGAGTCAAACCCAGGAGGAATGGGATTTGGGGTGTGGGATTTAGTGTTCCCAGCTGCCCAGGACACAGCAGATATTCCCAGTTTTATCTCCTGGGGCTCCCGGCTCATTCCCGGTTCCAGCTCCTGGAGCTCCCAAGCAGATCCCAAACTGGGCTCCCAGGAATCCTCAGGAGGATGCTCGGAACTGGCCCCGGTGCCATTCCCGGCTGATCCCAAACAGCTCCATGCTCTGGATTTGGGATGATGCCTGGCAATTCCAGTCTGCCCCCCCATCCCAGCATGTCCCACTCACCGTCTCTCCTCTGTCTCCCTGTTTTCCAGTGGGTCCCACGGGGCCGGGAGCTCCGGGAGCGCCGGGAGCACCAGGAGCTCCCACGGGGCCGGTCTCGCCACGATCACCCTGGGAACAGGGAATGGGGTCAGGAACCCGGGAAATTCCGGCTCTTGTTTGGGGCCAGGAGAGATCCGGGACAAGGGGTTGGGGTCAGGAATTCCAGCTCTGGGATGGGGGTGAACACAGAGATAACAGGAGATCCCGGGAATTCCGGCGCTTGAGAAATCCGGGATGAGCTCACCTTCACTCCAGCTGCCCCATCCCTGCCTGGGGGTCCGTCAGAGCCGGGATTTCCCTGGGAAAAGAGGAGGAATTCAGCTTTTGCCTTTGGCATGGGGGGAAAACTCATTTTTCCAGGCAAAATCCTGCGGTGAAAACGCACCGGGATTTTCCGGGATCAACCTTAGGGCTGACCCCGCCCAGAATCAGCCAGGGATACATCCTGGATATTCCAGACTTTCCCAATTTTCTTACCTCCCTGCCGGGCTCTCCGGCCGGCCCCGTCAGCCCGGGGGGTCCCACGGGCCCGGGGGGTCCCCGGTCACCGGCAGATCCAGGTGCTCCCTGTTTTCCAGGCTCTCCCTAAAAAAAACCAAACGGGAATACCCCCCGTGAATGACTCCGGGATGAGGGATCGCTGCTCCAAGGGCTGGGAAATATCGGAGCGGGGCTTTTTCCGGCTTTTCTGTGTGTCCC
>VZUI01060050.1:0-16389 GCA_013401135.1 Cettia cetti | reverse complement strand
TGTGAGTCATGGCAAGGCATTGATGAGCCATTAGCAGATAAGGGAAACACTGCCCCAGCTGGTTCCAGCAGCTCATGGAGATGGTGATAGAATACAGACTGTGGGCACTTCTTACATTTTAACCTAGGACATCAAGGAAGGCCTGGAGGTGGCACTCAGGGTGCAAGGTGGGGACAGGTCACAGCTTGGAATCAATGACCATGGGATCTTTTCCACTCTGACTGTTTTATCAAAATTCATCTCATTCATTAAAATTCCCTGGAGGTGCCCAAGGAAGGTGGCACTCAGGGGGCCAAGGTGGGGACAGGTCACAGTTTGGTATCGATGACCTTTGCGATCTTTTTCAACTCTGTGACTGCTTTATCAAAATTCATCTCATTTATTAAAATCCCCTAGAGGTGCCCAAGGAAGGCCTGGAGGTGGCACTCAGGGTGCTAAGGTGGGGACAGGTCACAGCTTGGAATCAATGACCTTTGGGATCTTCCCCAACTCTGTGACTGCTTTATCACAACGCAGATTGTTTATTAAAATCCCCTGGAGGTGCTCAAGGAAGGAAGGCTTGGAGGTGGCACTCAGGGTGCCAAGGCGGCCATGGGGCACAGCAAGGCCTCGATATTCCCAGAACTTCTTCCCTCCTGTAACATTCCTCCCTTCTCCTCCTCCTTCCCAGGAGCGTCCGACCTGACGGCGTTCAGCGACCCGCGGGTGGGGATCGACCGCTCCTTCCCGGCGCTGCCGTCCATCTCGGACCCCCGCATGCACTACCCGGGAGCCTTCACCTACACGCCCACCCCCGTCAGCTCCGGCATCGGCATCGGCATGTCGGCCATGTCCACGGCCGGCCGCTACCACACCTACCTCCCTCCGCCCTACCCCGGCTCCTCCCAGGCTCAGGGCGGCCCCTTCCAGACCGGCTCCCCCTCCTATCACCTCTACTACGGCACCTCTGCCGGATCCTATCAGTTCTCCATGATCTCCGGAGGGGAGAGGTCTCCTCCTCGCATCCACCCGCCCTGCACCAACGCCTCCACGGGCTCGGCGCTGCTCAACCCCAACCTGCCCGGCCAGAGCGACGTGGTGGAGGCCGAAGGCAGCCACAGCAACTCGCCCACCAACATGGCCAGCACGGCCAGGCTGGAGGAGGCCGTGTGGAGGCCCTACTGAGGGGACGGGGAGCAGCTCGAGGGTCAGGGGCTGACGGGTTTCCCCATTTCCCGGCGCTCCCAGAAACTTCCTTGCGGGCCGTGCCGCCTTCGTGCACGAGTTTCGGGAGCAAACCCTTCCCAAGTCCTGGCTCTCGTTGCCAGGCCCTGGAGGAGCTCCGGCAAAGTATTCCCGGCAGGAGAAGGAGCTTCTGGAAAGGAGGATGGCGCAGGTGGTGGTGCAGAGGTAGCCAGGGTGGGTGGAAGGGTATCCAGCCTGATTCCAGGCTTGTGGCTTCCCAACGTGCCTGGCCTTGAAGGTCTCCACAGCCCTAAAAAAGAGTTTCGGTTCACTTCTATTTTTAAGAACCTTAAGAAAAAAAAAAAAAATCCCCCCCCCCAAAAAAAACCAAAAATAAATCTTAGCGTGTTTACTGCATCTTGTTGGACATCTTAAGTGTAAGGAATTATAGGAAGATTCCCAGAGGGAAACTGTGAACGCTTCTGTTTTAGCAATGCTGTGAATGAGAGGTTTTATATGTTGGACTTCTTTCTTTCTTTTCATTTTGTTTGTATATTCCAAAGAATATGGAAATTTTTATTACTGGGGAGATTTTTTGTTTTGGGTTTAGTTTTTTGGTGGTTTTTGGTTTGGTTTTTTTTTTTTTTTTTTTTTAGGATGCAGCTCATCCTGCTTTGCATCTAATTTGTTTTATTTCTCTTGGCACCTTATAAATTGCAAAAAAAAAAAAAAAAAAAGATTTTACTCTTTTTTTTGTTGTTGTTTTAATCATTCTTGCTTCTTTCTTGCTTTGTGAACTGAAAGAATCAGCCCCTTTTTCAATGAGTTAATTTAACTTTTTATCTCTTGGAATTTTTTTTTTTAACACAACGGCTACAGCCTTGGGTCATTTTCAACTACTGTATTTCTTTGATGAGTTCATTGATATTTATGCTTGATATTTAGACTTTTCTTATTTGTTGATACTATTATTATTTAAATATGCCTATATTAAAAACAAATATCAGCAATTGCCTTTTTTTGGTAGCAGCCAAAGTCAAATTTCTCGCATTGAAAAAGGCTGGAATAACGATGGGCAAAAGTGACCTCCTAATTCCCTAAAAATATTGTTTACAGTTATCTCACTCTCATTTTACTCAGATCCTCAGAGGCATTGAGGTGTCCAATTCCTGCTGGAAGGCACCAAAATTCATGGGAATTTCTGAACTTTTCCAAGTGGTGGAGTCGTCTCTCCCTCCTACTTTGTCACCAGTGGTGACCCTCAGGATCAGGAATCAGGATGTAGATACTTCCTAAGGCAAATTCAATATTCCCTAATTAAATACCTGGGAATGGCTTCCCAGTGCCAGAGGGCAGGGCTGGATGGGATCTTGGGAAATAGGAATTGTTCCCTGGGATGGAATTCCCAGAGCAGCTGTGGCTGCCCCTGGATCCCCGGCAGTGCCCAAGGCCAGGTGGGAGCAGCCTGGGACAGTGGGAGGTGTCCCTGCCCGTGGCAATTTTGGTGGATGAGCTTTAAGATCCCTTCCAAGCCAAACCAATCCCTGCTTCTGTGATTCCCAGGGCAAGGGGGGAAGTCCTGGCTCTGACGGAATCTGGCTGAGATTTGCTCCCAGAATTTCTGTGCAGCACAAAAGCCCACGTTCCAAACAGATCCCTTCCTGCACAGGGAGAAGCTCCAGAAAAGCCAGGGCTTGGACAATCTTTCCATTTCCATCTCCTGGGAGAAGAGGAGAGAGATTTAAAGTTGGTGTTGTGCCCTGTAGTAAATCTACAAGGCTTTTACTCGGAGCAGGGAGCCGTCACCGCCGCCCGTCTGTGTCCCAGCACAAACATATCAGATGTCACTGTAACCTTTTTTTGGCACTATTTTATTGAGGGTCTGCTCTGAACGCAGCTCTTGTACTACTCCTTAACTCCAAACTGCTGATGTTGACACGTGTGTGAGTCCCAGATGAGCTGATTGTTATTTAATGTACCTCTCAGAGCAGAGAAACAATTGCAGGTCAACTCAGAGGGTATTTGAAAGCAGGGCTTCAGATCAGTGTTTGATGTTTTAAAAAAAAATTTAAAAATAAAAAAAGTTAAAAGGATTCGAAATTAAAAAGATCCTTGGCTGCAGGCAGCAAAACAGCTGGACTTATTTAAAACCATTTGTTTTTCAAGTTTTCTCTTTATATATATATATATATATATATATATATGATTTTGCTTCTTTGTTTCATTTGGATGCAGTAGCACTTTGGTATTGAGAAGAATCGAAGAATTTCCATTGTCAATAAGGTCGTTTTTGTGCAGCAAATCAGGAGAGTTTCAAGAGATCTCAGAAACAGCCCAGAATGTTTCTGTTAAAACACATGGCCTTGTGCTTTTTGCTTAATGGAATTGCCTTTATAATTTTCCAGAGTTTGCTCTGAAAAAAGGACAGAAAACATCCAAGTTCTATCAGAAATATATTTTGAAAGTCTGGAGACCCTGCTGAATGCAGAAATACAGAGACCCCCTTGGTTGTAGCATTTCCACAGTTGGACTCTCACCTCTTCAGTTCCCTAAAAAAAAAAAAAAATCCCACATCACTGAGCAGTAGCTCTGTTGCAGAATCCATTCTGTGCAATTCAAACCCTGATTTATTACAGCTCTCAATTAAAATCATAATTGATTGCAGCTCTCACATCTGCCTTGTGACTGGACCACCAAGGTGCACAGAGCTGGGAGTGGAAACACAGCAGGGAGAGGAGCTTGGAGGAGCCAGGAAGGGCCAGGTGACCCAGAGAGGGAATTTTAACAAAATCATGGAGTGATAGGACAAGGGGGATGATATTAAAATTAAGGAGGACAGGGTTAGATGGGATATTTGGAATAAATTCATCCCTGTGAAATTTGTGAGGCCCTGGCACAGGCTGCCCAGAGAGGCTGTGGATTCAGACCCTAAATCAAACGTTTCTTACGTCTGTGCCTCTCCTTTTATCTTCACTCATCCTGAAGGTGAGGTTTAATTTGACTCTCCCAAATTAAATTTGGCCAAATTTGGCTCTCTTGGTGTGGATGGGATGAGGAAATACAGAACTGGTCATTTCCCTGCCATTAATTAATTAATTAACATTTCCCTGTGTCCTTAATGACACTTTTCTGGAATTTCCCAGTGTTTCCCATGTTTTTCTTGCCAGCAACCAAATTTTGGAGTCTGACCTCTCTGGGTATGTCCCGCACTGCAGAGGAAAGGAAAAGCCAAGCTCATTATCCCTGGCAATTAATCTGTTTAATCATTGTGGGTTTCACTCATCAGAAACCACAGTTTCCTCAAATATTTGGGTTTGTAGCCATCACTAAGGCTGTGAAAATGCTCTCCTGTCTTTCCTCTTGTATTTTAAGAGCACTTAACAGGCAGGAAAAAAAGACATTTGGATAAAACATTTCCCCCATCTCCAAATTAGAGTGTATAAATATCTATTTTTATATGGATATAACATATATTTATATAGTTTTATCATCCCAGGAGCTGAATGGAATCAGAAAAATAGAATTCTTGTGCAGAGTGCTTTAGGTACCTTGCCCTCCCAAAATCCAGCTCCTGGCTCTCCTTACTCTCAACTTGGGTGCTCTTTTCACAGCTCCTTGTCCACATAAACATCCCCAACAGAAATTTTGCTGGCTCTGAGGATGAAGATTTCCCTCTCCAACAAGATTTAAACTCATTTCAGAGTTCCTGCTGGCTCCCAGGGCGTTGGGGAGGGAGAAGAGGATGCAGAGAGCATCCCTGCTGGGAAGGGTTTGATTTGTGGAATGATGCCAAATTCTCAGCCCTGGAAGGAGAGAAATCCTCCCCTCCAAAACATCCCAAATTTCCTGCTCTCTTGAAACATTCACTGCTGCTTCCTGGGTGACCTTTTCCATGGGTGTGTTTGAAATTCAGGGCGGAGTGGATCCGTTTTCTGTCCTCAGAGCAAAACTCTGCTTTGTTTTCCTGCCTTCTACCATTTTCCCCTTGGAATTTTGTTCACCTGCCTGGGTCAGTCCCAAGCACTTGGCGTTTTTCTCCTTGTCCTTTCAAGGGTTGCATCCCCAGAGTTACTTGTATTTATGTCTGTAAATAGATTTCCAAAGCTTCCTAGCCAAAATATTTAGAGCTTGTAATTACTCTGCATTTTTCTCTTTTTTTTTCCCCCCGTGTTTTTAATGAACTTACCTTTGTGTTTGCTGAAATACTGTAGTGAGACTTATTTCTTTTCCCAATTAGTTGTTTTTAGGCTTCAAGAGGAACTACATTTTATTCACTTTTGTAAACAGTTATAGCATGGTCTCTATCCAACATCCTTCACTTTTTTGTGGTAGGGGAGAAACAAACGTGCAAAAATAATAATAATAAAGAAAAAAATCTGTGGGTTATTTGTGGTATTTTTGGGTTGGACAATTCCAGCTCTTTTTAAAACAAAAATTTCAGTGTGAGGTGGTGAGGCTGAGGGGGTGACACAGCCCCATCAGAGTGGCACCAAAGGGAATTAGTTCAGCATTTTCTGGCTATGTTTACAAAATATTTTCCCTTTCATGCTGAACTTTTCCTGAAGGGGAAACCATCAGGTTGGGGTTTTTTGGTTTTTTTTTTTTTTGTGGGTGGGGGGTGTTGATTAGCAGGGATTTTTCATCCTGGGGAGGGAGGGAAGGGGGTGGCTGCTGATTTCTGGAAGCAGATAGGAAAAGAGAATAGAATAGATGTTTTTTTCCCCCACTCCAGGAATCTCTAGATGCCACCCCAGGGTAAATTCTTGCTGTCCACAGGGATGGCTGTGTCCAGCACCACAGGAGAATTCATTACAACTACCCAGAGCAGCTGGACTGCTGCAGTAGTTCTAATGAACATTTTTCTTCCTTTTTTTTTCTTTTTCTTTCTTTCTTTCTTTCTTTGTACCACAGTTTCCTCTGTAAATTCAATATCATAATTAGTGTGAATGACAAATAAAAATGTTTGACAAGTATGCAGGTGAGCCTGGTGCATTCTTTTATTTGGGAGGAAAAAAAAAACCCTCTCAGGGAAAAAGGAGACATCAGGGAGAGGGTGCTGATAGTGTGGCACTCACAACATCAAAAATAGGTTTACATGCTTGTTTTTTTAATTATTTTTTCTCTTTTTTTTGTCGAAATGGTGTTTTCCTGCTGTGGGGCAAGCTGCTAAAAGGCCTGAAATCCAATGGGACACCATAGCAGGAGGGAAACTTTAAAGTGAGGGTGCCCAGAGAGGTTTTGGATTCCCCTGGATCCCTGGCAGTGCCCAAGGCCAGGCTGGGCACTGGGGCTGGAGCAGCCTGGGACAGTGGGAGGTGTCCCTGCCCATGGCAGGGGGCAGAACATGATGATGTTTAAGGTCCCTTCCAACCCAAACCATTCTATGATCCTATGATCCGGTGGTCCAGCAACGTCCTCATGATGTTCCTCATCCTCCCCTGAGCCCTGGTGTCACTGGGGGCATTGCCCTGTCCCCAGTGCCCCAGGCTATTGTGAGCTGGGGAAGGTGGTGCTGGTACCTCAGACGTGGTGAGCTCTGCCTGGGAAGGGAAACATCATCTCCTGGGACTGGGGGAGCAGAATGAATCACTCCCCCAGTAATAGGATTTGAGTTTTTAAGGAGACTAAAATAAGCTATTTCTCATAGCTGTTCCTCTCTGTAAGTTGCCTGTTTGTGGAGGAAAAAAACAAACCAAAACCAACAGTGCTTTTTCAATAGCAAGTGATTAGTGGGACAAAGCAGTTTTGGGGAACTTGAGGCCAGCATTGTACCAGCTCAGCACCCACCATCAGCTCTGGTATCTCGAGGGCACTTTCTGCCCCAGAGCTTGAGTATTCCTGCCTGGTCCCTGAAACCCAAAATGCCTCCAGTGCACACAAACCAATTACTGTCCCCAGCCCCCGGAGAGTGCATGTGAGGAGAGCTGTGAGCCCACTATCTTGATTGTTCCCTGGGAAAAGAACAAAGCCACGCTTGTACCCGAGCTCCCTGAGGACCTGGGGAGATGTGTGGCTCAGTCATGATTGCATTTCTCTGTCGGCCACACGATGTTAAAAACATCTCATAAACACTTGTGGAGTGCAGGCTTTGGGAGCCCAGTGCTGCAGTTCACTGCAGGAGCTGCTTCTTCCTTGGGCTCCAGCATCATCTGGTGCTGGCCTGAGGCTGGCTGGCACTGGGAGTCACCCTGTCCCAAGGGAATCATTTCCTGCACCTTAGTGCTAAAGATGCTCAAGTGGAGATGGGGCTGTCCCACGGCAAACCTCCAGGCTTCACTGCCTCCAAACCCTTGGGACATGTATGGATGTATTTTGTATTTTCCTTTCGGGATGAGGCTGTGTTGATCTGCCTGCACCACAAAGGCTGTGTTTTGCAGCTCACTGGGATTCTTTTTTCTGCTTTCTTTCTGATGGGAAGTGACAAAAGCCTCCTGGTGGCACCCGACAACCTTCCCACTGAAATGCAAACACACTGGGAAGGTTTTGGCTTGAGCAAAGCATGTCCTTCTGATGGAAACCCATTAGCTGCCGCTTTTTCTTTCCTCCCTCCTCTCTTCCTTTGCTAGAATAAAGTGGTTTGCATCATTTTTCCCCTTGTTTCAGCCAACAAACATGTTTGTTTCTCCTTAATTACCTGGGTGTCAATGGGGTGCTTCATCACTGTCTTTCCTCAGCTGGTTCCTTTTCATTTCAATATGCAGCAGATAATCAGAAGCCTCAACTGCAAATCCTGCAAAACCCTCCAGATCTGAAACCATAAAATAACCCAAAAATGACCTTGAGATGACTTTCCATGTCCCTGGAAATAAAAATTAACTGGACTCATTTGACTGGCCTGAGGGGAAGAAGGTATTTAAAAAAAAAAAAAAAAAAAAAGCTGACAAATGAGCCAGGAAAGTTTCGAGTGTCTCAGGCGAACAGGAACATTAGAATATGTATTAGTTATAAATGCTCTAGCGCTGGGTGCCTGAAATTGTTAGAGGAGAATAACCTGTGTGTATGCATGAGGAATGCAGGCGAGATGTGCTGGGGAATGTGACCCTGGGAGCTGGGACAGAGCAGGAGCTGGGCAGGCTGGGAGCTGGGGTGAGTTAGCTCGTGCTCAGCTCTGCTGTCTGGATGAGGATTCATTTCAGGGACTCTGGCAGCTCTGCCCGAGCTCGACCCTTGCTTCTGCTGTGTTTTGCACAAAGGGACGTGTCCTGAGGGTGTCTGTGCTCTGGGGAGGCACAAAATGCCTCGTGCAAGGTCCTGTAGGATGGACCTCGTGGAGACTGTGGATTCAGAGAATGGCTTGGCTTGGAAGGGACCTTAAAGATCAGCTCATGCCACCCCCGTGCCTCCCACGTGCTTCAGAGCACATCCCCTGAGCTGCCACAGCTGTACCTCACCTGTGAGGCATCTCCCAGGTGCACAAACCAGCTGATGAGCATGGGATGGAGGGTGACTGGAAGAGATGCATGGGGCTGATCCTCTTGGGACTTCCCAGGCTCTGTGTGGGAGGGAAGCTCTGTGGCCACGTGTTTGAACCTCTCCAAGGTGATCTGAGTTTAGCTGGGAGCAGAACTGAGGTTAAGCAGCATGGCCATGCATGGGGCTGATCCTCTTGGGATTTCCCAGGCTCTGTGTCTTTTTCCCAGGGTGTCTGTGCTGAGTTCCTTGGAGTTGCCTGCTGGAGGCTTGTCCCAGTCTGCAGCTGCTGGAGAAGAGCCCCCCTTGTGCTGCAGCAGGAGGAGTCTGTGCCTGTGGAGTCTGGGAAGGTCCAGCCCAGCCCATGGCTTGGCCTCCACCCCTGCTTCGAGTTTGCTGATGGACTCTCTTGTCATCTGTGAGCTTGGGTAGTAGAATTATCTTGACAAAAGAGAGAGAGATTTAGAGCTCTGTAATCCACGCTTGTCCATCCTAATTATTTCCCTTATCAGCCTTCAGGAGAGTAACTTTACTGTGGTAATTAATCTCTGCAATCCCACCCTATCTTAATAATTAACACAGAGTTAGAATGGGGGGGTGAATCTGTTTTGGGTTGAAAAGGTCCTTCTGGGGTGAGAGTGGCACAGATTTCTTAAGCAGTCAAGTGCAGCCTGGAGAGGACAGCAGTGGGGATGGCACCGTGAGCTGAGGACCCATGGGACAATGACAACAAGTGGCAAGAAATGTGAGCCACAATTGTGTTTGCACAGTGTGAGTTTGGATGTTTTATTAGGGGAAGTGCTTGGCAGGAGCTGTGGCACTGGAGCAACGAGCATCTCTGTGGTTTGCGTGGGCTTCACCTGGAGCGGCGAGCATCCAGCTCTGCGGAAAATGAGCCCATTCATCATCCCCAGTGCTTGAGACACAGCACAAAAAGGGCAGCTTGACCTAATACTGCCCTATAGGAGCTGCAATTACTGGAGTATAATTCATTTTAAATAGATCCAGAGATTTCCTTCCCTTAATATCCCGAGTGAGAGAAAGAGCGAGCAGGCAGGATTTGTGAGCGAGGCAGGGATGAGATCGATGTTCATCTCAGGCAGGGGATGAGCTGGGGATCCTGTGCAGGTGAAGGGCAGGACTGGAACGAGCAGGGCTCTGGTGTGCACCTCTGGAGACACAATGCTTTTAATTTCTGGGGTTTAAATGAGGATCTTAACCCTGAGTGCAGGTAGCAGAGTAGTGTGTGATGAGGTGGTCAGTGTTGGCCATAATGGTGAGCCTCTTGCAGGAAAAGTTGATCCTCAGCTTTTTCCAAGTAGAGTTCAGCTGATAAAACTCACGTCTTTGGGGTAGCATGTTTGTTTTGGTTATGGCCTTTTCCAGAAGGAGGCTCACAGGAGAAATTTACACAAGAGGGTAAAGTGTCACCCTGGAAGCTCCTCCATTCTGATCAATTCTGGGACAGGTTTCTGGAGCAGGATGCACAGAAACTGCAGAGTTACCTTGAACACTCACTGCTGCCTCAGCTGGAGGGCATGGCTGTGTTGGATCCTGCGAGCTTAAGACTCAGGTCAGTGTTGTTATGCATTTCTTGGAATGCAGCCATTATCCAGCAAGGTGGATTTGGGAGCAGGACGTGGTTTGCTGCTCCCCTGCTGGGATGAAGGCAGCTGTGGCTCCCCTGCCTGTCTCTGAGGAGCTTGCGAGTAAATGTCCACAAAGGGATGGGTGGGACTGACGTGTTTCTTCAGGCTGTTCCTTTAATTTTCAGACATCTATCTAACCTGGGAAAAATACCTCTTGGTTTTTATTGCAAGCCCCAGAGGCTCATGCTAACAGGTTGTTTCAGAGCTGCCAGTAATACCTTCCAGAAAGTGTCTGTGAAAGTGTCTGGAGGCTGGATTCCGTCACCACCTTCTCAGGATCTCTCTCCTCACTGGAGCTTTCCATCCCTACCCCCAGCCTGCTTCCAAGGAAGATCTGATTCTGCCGGGTCAGCCAGTCCAGGTTATCCACCAGGCATGGCCAGGAGGGTCTCAACTCCTGGATTTTCAAGTGGGGTGCAGGGTTATGAGCAGGGTATGAAGAGATTCCCTCCCTTCCCTGTGGAAGTTGTGTTTCCCTTGGCTTCCTCCAAGATGAATGTGATCCCCACTGTGCCAGGCAGGTGTCAGGCTCTGATGGATGGGCAGAGACACTGAGTAGCTGGGTAAGGATCCCCTTGGACGTGGCCCTTGGCTCCCTGCCCTGCCCTCCATGGCCCCCCTGCAGCCACATTTCCCTTCCATCATCATCATCACCCTAAACTGCAGAGACAGCTCCATTCAATAATTCATAACCTCACAGAGTCTTGGTAATAGTTAAAGGAGGGGGATAAAAAAAACACCCTGTGGGTTGTCTTTCCTCCAGGCTGAAGTGGAGGGGCAGGAGTGGTGAAGGCTGTTGGTTTTTTTGGGCAATGCTGTTTGATGGATGCAGTGATGGATGCAAACCCCTCCTTGCAGACCTTCAGCATGGCAGGGATGTGGGGCAGGAAAAGCCCTCTGGAGGTTGTGCTGGGAGGGGAAGCTTTGCAGGAGGCCTGTGCAAAGGCCAGAGAGAAAGCTCCAGCTAAGGTTTCACTTTTTTTGTTTGGTTTCGAGTGTGTCTAAATGATTCTCCTGCTCAAGTCTGGCTTTCAAAGGGGATTTGATCATTCAGGAACCAGGATGTTTCTGAAAACCAACAAAAATGGCTCTTAAGAAATTTTACAATGAGTTTTGAACTGTTTTCTTGTCCTCCATGTAACTTATCCTCATGAAATGACTGTATAAACTAATTCTGCTTCCTTTGGCTCTAAGGTGAGGTGTGGGCTTATCTCCTATCCCTCCCCAGGCTCATTCTCACCCTTATACAGACTTTTCTGGAATCCAAGTAGAGGGTGCTGTGCTGTTTGATTGTTTAGAAGTCGCTGGAGTATCTCATGTTCTCTATTTTAACAATTGGAGAGAGACTTTTATTTTCTCCAGAACCATAAACACAATCTTCAGTGTGTTTTTTGGAAACAATAAAGCTAAACTCTAATAACCACACATTTTCCTTGCTTTATGTGCACACATCCTTGGGGAACAGAGCCTCAAGGACTCTCCTTTTAGCGGGGTTTTAACTTGCTCAGGTTGGAAAGTGCTGGAGAGCTGAATTATGAATTTGCTGTGGTGCCTAAAGAATTTTTTTTTTTTTCCCTTTAATAATGCTCAAGGTGAACAAAAAAAAAAGCACCTCTGGAAGAAAATGCCAGTGACGTAACATGAAGATTTTAGCAGCACCATCTGAAAATCAGGCTTCATTTAAATGTCGTATCTTGCAAACTCCTCTGTACGAGGACTAATTAGCTCTCTTCCAGCTCTTTCCCATCCTGTGAATAATATTGTTTTCTTTCAGACAAGATCAGAGGCTCTTGGAGGCAATTTATAAAGGAGGATGCTTGGCTACAGACGGAAACCCTCAGCAGGGAGATGAAGGGACACAGTTCCTAAAGTATTTAGCCACCTAATGGCTTTTTATTTTTGAGTGCAGAAGTAGGTTAGGGCCCGAGCTCCATCTGTAGCAGTGATTTTTTGATGGAGAATTCACTTAACAAGGTAGTTTTCATCCAGAAGTGTTGAGAAATCCAAAATGCCGTGAGATGCTCCAGTTTGGAAGACTTTGCTTGGGAGAGGTGGGGGGAGAAAATCACATCTGCTCAGTGTGACAGGGATGGGCACTGAACAGCATCTCTAAGCTGCACTTATAGAATCACAGAATTATGGAATTCTTTGTTTCAAAAAGGGCCTTAAAGCTCATCCCATTCCACCTCCCACTGTCCCAGGCTGCTCCAAGCCCTGTCCAGCCTGGCCTTGGGCACTGCCAGGGATCCAGGGGCAACCACAGCTGCTCTGGGCACCCTGTGCCAGGGCCTGCCCACCCTTGCAACAAAGAATTCCTAATATTCTAAATATTCTAAATATTCTAAATCTCAGCCTGTGGCTAAATCCCTGTGAGCCTCACGTGCCAGGAGCAGGAACCCCAGCATGTGGGACAATCTACATCCGTAGATCCTGAAGACTCAGCACCAAAAGGCTGAAGGAGGCTTGGCCTGCACACCCAGTGCACAAGTGACCTTGCAGGGTGGGAAGCTGGCAGGGAGGAAAGAGGAGGGGATGAACAGTGTTGCTGCTGCAGCTTCCAGAGAGAGGACAGTGTGTAAATGCAGGCATGTGGCTCTCTTTTTGGGAAGGGAGAGCTTTGATCCAGCAAAGATGGAAATGCTGTGGATGGACAGGCTCTGCTCACCATCTGGGGCAGCAGGAGTTAATTAGCAGGGCTCTGTCACAGCAGGGACATTTGCCACCACGTCTCTTCAGGCTAACATGGAGTTTCCTTGTCCCAAGCCCTTTGATGCTTGTCTGAGGGCACCAGAGCTCTCTGCTTTCCACGAGGAGCTCTCCGCAGAAGAGTGATAAATGTGCTTAATTTTTGCAGAGCTTGTAGCCTGGTTTTATCCCAGGATCCGTCTCTGGAGGTTTTATTAGCTGATGGTGTCTGTAGGAAAAAGTCAAAGCGACTAGACAGGAACAGCCATGGAATTGATGTAGGGAGCAAGAGCGTGTTTTGGAGATAATGTTTCTCGCTCTTGCCGTGCTACGTGCTGAGTTTGGGCAGTGCATTTCCAGTCCTGCTGGAGTTTTACAGCTGCTGCTGTCAGAAACCCTCTGGCTGGCCTGGCAGTGGGGCAGGGGGTGGGCAGGGATGGATGCCCTGCTCTGGAGCGTGGGGACAGGTGACAAACATCCTTCTCCCTGCTGTGGCACAGAGGGAGCTGGCACAGAAGGAGCTGGCTGGGTGTCTCCAGGTGTCAGGAGGGGCCCAGGAGCTGGTGTGGGGAGATGATCACCCTTCCTTTGAGCCTGGCACTGAGACAATTTGCAAACATGTGTTGGTGCGTTCCGGGAGGAAGCCAAGCACTAAATCATCACCTTGCATCTTGCATGCAGATTTGTCCAGGGAACCTATTTAATTAGGGGATAAATTTAGAAATCAATTATTTGCAGAAACAGTTTCTTTCCCTCTAATGAGGCTGCAGGATTCATCCCCCTCTGCCACTTTCCCATGACCTTTGTGTATGCAGATCAAGGGGAAAAGTGCTCCGTGTCTCTTCTGTCTCGGTGTGGGTGTCCCTTTTTGGACAGCTCCTGCACAGCTTCCACTGAGCTCTTGTTAGGACAGCAAATGAGAGCATGCTGCTCTTGGATCTGATGGTGTGCTAATGGTGGGGGAACCAGATAATGACATGGATTAGCCTTTCCTGCCGGGAAGGAGCTGCAGGAAAAAGGCTGGAATGGGGTGGCAGGGTGGTGTCTGTGGGTGGTGTCTGCTTCAGGCTTTGGTCTCTGCCACTTTTTTGCTTTCAGTCTCTGACAAATTGCTCAGCTTCTCTTATGCCTTACCCACTTTTAAATGGTGAAAATTATTTTGCTCCCAGGCTCTGAGAAGCCTTAATAAATTTGGTTGCTTTTATTATTTTGGATTTTAACATCTCCTCATCTTACGAGGCCACTTTCTGAGCCCTGCAGCGACTTCGCTGCGCTCTGAGTCCACTGCAGTGGGAGTCAGTCCAGAGAGAGGTGAGAATTTCCACAGCTAATCTCAGTAAATCTTTTTGCTTCTGGCAGCCTGAGGGTTTGCAGCCTCCAAGGACAGCCCTTGGCTCCAGGGCTGAGGCTGCCCAGGTGGATTGTCCTGCTCAGCAGGGTCTGGCACCCTGGGATGGCATCTTTGGGAGCAGCAGTCTGCTCTCCCACGGCCCTTGCTGGGCTTCGTTCCTGCAGGGCTCTGGTGGTGCTTGGCCAGTGGGAGAATGTCAGAGTGTCCTGGGCTGGGACACCCTGGGACATTCCTGTCAGAGTGTCCTGGGCTGGGACACCCTGGGACATTCCTGTCAGAGTGTCCTGGACTGGGACAGCCTGGGACATTCCTGTCAGAGTGTCCCTGGAACCTTGCTGGGTGCTGGGGTAGATAAAAATACAAGGTTTTTGCTGGGTTAGGGTGTCATAGTCTTAGAGAGAAATGAATTTTCTGTGAGGTTGCAAGAACTCATTTCTGTAAGAGCTGGGTTTGGGGTTTGTTGAGCAGCCCAGACAAAATCTGGGTACTTGGGTGGTACCTCAGACACCTGGCAGGCTCTGGGGGCTTTTCAGGGAGCGAACACTCAAAAGCCTCTCCAGGAGATGAGGTAAGAGTCCTAATCCTTTGGCAACCACTGTGGATGTCTGCCTTGACAGCAGGGAAGGGACTGTGAGTGAAGGAGCCCCCATCAGGATCCAGGTGGAGGGGCAGCAGCAGCTGGGCATTCCTGCTAACTGATATTTTTGCCTTTTTGGGCAGACCCAGAATTTTCAGGCTGTTTGGCCTTTGATTCACCCACCTGATGCTCCAGGTGACACAGAGGCAGAAGATCCCAAGTAATCCACTAGGTGCTCTTTTTCCTCCCCTGAAAATACCCAACCAGCTCCTTCTCCTTGGGAAAGGACATCCATCTCTCAGCAGGTGGAACTGTCTCAGTGTTTGTAGAAGGTGACCAGACCGCCTCTCCCCTGTTTTCTTCTCCTCTGCCTGTTCCACCTCCCCTTTGGGAGGGCAGGTCCATGGAGGAACCATTGTAGAAAAATTACTTCACAGTCTGAGCAGAGCCCTGAGCTATCAAACCGCCTTATCATTTTAAGAGCTCTGTTTCCCAAAGAGAGGTTTAAAAATGCAGAGGACTTATAAAGCTCTTGGCTGGTTCTAATGGAGCTCGGGGCTGTGCTCACCCCTCGAGGCTGGTGCAGGCTTCTTGGCAGCTGTAAAGCAAATGCACCTCTCTGCTTTGTCCTGGAGCGTGCCTCACTCTTCAAATCACCTCAACAGGTCAAGTTGCCCCTCTGCTCCTGTCACAGCCTGCAGGGAGGACAAGCACGTTCCTTCTCTGTGCCTTTGTGACAGTCCTGCTCTGTTCTGATGCCCACCCTGCTGTGCTGGGCTGCTCTTGCCCTGCTCCCATCTCCCAGCTCTGCAGAAACTCACAGACAAAGGGAAAATTGCTGCTGCTGCTGTTACCTGCACAAGGAAGAGGCCATGGGGGTGGCTTTCCAAACATTTTCCCTTTGCACAAGCCTTATCTAGTGCCATGCTGGCACCCAGGGCTGCCATGGTGTGCTTGAGGCTGTCCTGGGAAAAGGCATCTCCAGCCCAGCCCTCCCAGTGCCCAGGGAAAGGAAGCAGGAGCAATGCAGGCAGGTGGGGGCAGACTGGGCTCCTTCCCTCTCCTTCTGTGGGATCTGGGTTATGAGATTGGCAGAGCCCATCTGGCCCTGTTTCCATGTGCCAGCATTTCCTGTGCACCTGGGAACCGTGTGCTGCCACTGCAGGTGAGCACAGTGACCTTCCTGTGACCTTCCTGTGCCCTCCCTGTGCCCCTTCCCTGTGCCCACTCTGCTTCAGGAAAGCTTCACAATCAAAAACATGGATTTCTTTAACAGAGAGTAGTAGTTGGACCATCAAAAAATGATGCTTGTGCTTTTTTAGGTAGACTTTTTTTCCCCCATTTCTCAGGTCTGTTGTTGGATTTGAGGATCTGGAGTAACTGGGAGCAGAGGACTGTCCCAGCTGTCCCCATGCACTGCCACAACAGCAGCTTTCATGGACCAGCAGATTTCTCCTGTGATGTGAGGAAAGGGTTGGTGTCGCCTTGTTTCCCAGCCTTCAGCCTTGGAGTCAGAAATTTCATGTAAACAAAGTAATGTTTACAGAACTTTT